>LPNX010497953.1:0-143773 GCA_001517045.1 Pseudotsuga menziesii
ATGCGTTTTGAGGGCTTCTATCTAGCACATGAGTAAAAAATCAGGTTTTCATCGCCAAATTTGGCCAAAAAGTGTTACCCATATTCATGGAATCACCCAGAACCCTGTGTTCCATCATAACACATAGAAATCCGATATTTCTACATACAAGATAAAGATGTAGATGATGATGTTTCAGTATTTCCATACTGAAGACATAGATGATGCTTTTAGTATTCACATACTAGAGATACAGATGGTGATAGTTCAGTATTCACATACTGAAGATGTAGATGATGATGGTTTAGACGGTGATGTGCTGATGAAGCCTCTGTCCCAAGTAAAGTTTGAACACTTTCGAGACAAGCTTGGTGTGGTTTGGAAAGACCTTCCTTGAAAGGGGGAGTAGTGATGTTGCAATGGGATTGTATCATCCTGGGACATATGTCTAGAAGTGATCCGGAGACCTCGGTCTTCGAGAATGAAGAGGGACTGTATCATCTTGGGACATATGTACAGAAGTGATCCAGTGACCTCGGTCATCTAGAATGTAGCAGGATTGTATCATCCTTGAACTTCGGTTCAGAACGGATCCGGTGAACTTCGGTCATCGAGAAGGTGGTAGGATTGTATCATCCTTGGACTTCGGTTCAGAACGGATCCGATGAAATTCGGTCATCGAGAAGGTGGCAGGATTGTATCATCCTTGGACTTCGGTTCATAATGGATCCGGTGAACTTCGGTCATCGAGAAGGTGGCAGGAATGTATCATCCTTGAACTTTGGTTCAGAATGGATCTGGTGAACTTTCGTCATCGAGAAGGTAGTAGGATTGTATCATCCTTGAACCTCAATTCAGAATAGATCCGGTGACTTCAGTACTCGAGAACGTGTGTTGATCCCGTAATTCCAATAGGAAGGATTGTATGAGTTCCACAACTGTGTTGATCCCATAATTCTGAAAGGAAGGATCGTTAGTAACTCCATAAAGACCTAAATCCCATAATTCTGAAAGGAAGGATCATTGAATTGATCCCGTAATTCCAATAGGAAGGATTTTCTGAGTTCCACAGATGTGTTTATCTCGTAATTCCGAAAGGAAGGATCGTTAGTAACTCCATAAAGACCAAAATTCTGTAATTCTGAAAAGAAGGATCATTGAATTGATCCCATAATTCCAATAGGAAGGATTGTCTGAGTTCCACAGATGTGTTGATCCTGTAATTCCGAAAGGAAGGATCGTTAGTAACTCTGTAAAGACCTAAATCCCATAATTCCGAAAGGAAGGATCATTGAATTGATCCCGTAATTCCAATAGGAAGGATTGTCTGAGTTCCACAGATGTGTTGATCCCGTAATTCTGAAAGGAAGGATCGTTAGTAACTCCGTAAAGACCTAAATCCCGTAATTCCGAAAGAAAGGATCGTTGGTAGCTTCGTAAAGACTTGATCCCGTAATTCCAACATGAAGGATTGTCTGAGTTCCATAGATGTGTTGATCCCATAATTCCAATAGGAAGGATTGTCTGAGTTCCACAAATGTGTTGATCCCGTAATTCCGAAAGGAAGGATCGTTAGCAACTCCGTAAAGACCTAAATCCCGTAATTCTGAAAGGAAGGATCGTTAGTAGCTCCGTAAAGACTTGATCTCGTAATTCCAAAAGGAAGGATCATCTGAGCTCCACAAATGTGTTGATCCCATAATTCTGAAAGGAAGGATTGTTAGTAACTCCGTAAAGACCTAAATCCCATAATTCCGACAGGAAGGATTGTCTGAGTACCACAGACATGTTGATCCTATAATTCCGAAAGGAAGGATCATGTTGATGTTTTGATGATGATGATGATGATGTTTTGATGATAATGATTTTATGATGATGATGATGTACTGATCGAAAGATCAGAGTGTGATGATGATGATATTTTTATTTTTTGATGATGTTGATGTTTTCATGATGATGATGTTTTTATGATGATGATGATGTACTGATAAAAATATCAGAGTATGATGATGATGTACTGATCGAATGATCAAGAGTATGATGATGATGATGTACTGATCGAAAGATCAGAGTGTGATGATGATGATGATCAATATGTGATGATGATGACATACTGATCAAAAGATCAGAATATGATGATGATGATTCTGTTCGAGAGTTGAAGTATGATGATGGTGCTGATCACGATGTTACTAATCAGAATGTGATGATGTTGCTGATTGAAAGGTCAAAATGCTGAAGATGTCTTTGCTGATTGAAAGATGAAAGTGCTGAAGATATTGCTGATCAAAATGCTAAAGATATTGGTGATGATCGAAAGGTCAAAGTGTTGAAGATGTTGCTGCTGATCGAAAGGTCAAAGTTTTGAAGATGTTGCTGAAAATGTTGTTGATCGAAAGGTCAAAGCGCCGAAGATGTTGCTGATCAAAAGGTCAAAGTGCTGAAGATGTTGCTGCTGATCGAAAGGTATAAGTGCTGAAGATGTTGCTGATCGAAAGATCAAAGTGTTGAAGATGTTTATGATCAAAAGGTCAAAAGATGCTAATGTTGATTAAAGAGTTGCTATCGTCCAATATTGAAGATGAAGACTATATGATGTTGAAAAGATTCCAATGATTTATAGATGTGTTACCCTGATGATGTCCTCTCCTACTATTGTTGTTGTTGATGTTGTTGTAGAATACCCTTCTCTTTAAGGGGGAGTGTTGAAATATTGTAACTTCGAAGAATATTCTATATGTATCTTTTGTGGTCCTTGATGGTCTTACCAGGAGAACCACTTGTATTATCTTGTACCCCGATGCTTCTAATCAAAAGAACTAATAAGAGTCATGAGGTTGTCCCCTCTATTTGTAAAGGTGGGTCATTAGCACCCCAGTGTGGTTACTTGAGCCTACATATGTAACTCGAGCCTACATGATTAACTCAAGCCTTCATGTCAGATGAGTTAATTCAAGTGAATGGATGAATATAAATAGAGGTGTGATGCTCCTCATTTGAGACACACACACTCTCACTTGTGTACCGCATTAGTGGAGAAGAGAAGTAGCTGGAGAAGGAGGAGGATCAGGCTTTGATCTCCTTGTTGGTTTTATCTTTTATCTTTTGGGGCATCTATATTGAGGAAGCTTTTGCTGGGTTATTCCCTTTAGGGTTTTCCCAGGATAAATCTTTGTGTTCTCCTTTTGTATGGTTGTGCTTGTCTATCTTTTAGTGATCCTGTTTATATGCTTTTGTTATGAAATCGAAATGAATTACTAATGATCTAGCTTAGCATATGAAAATTTAACATTGGTTTTCCAATGGTCTCCACTAATGGTTGTCAAATAAGGGGGAATGGATCCAAGTGAGTATGTAGCAAGCTCAACATACACCGTGGGAATGATATGGCAAAAATATGGGAACAATGTTGAAAGGTGAAAAGTAATGTCATGTAATGTAATCAAAAGTGTTTTTGGGGATACCTTCACAATGTATTTATAGCATGATCCAAGGTTTTTTGACCCATGGTATTTTATTGTGCATGGTATTTTTCCATGGTTTTTGACCCATTCTCATTTTACGAGTTTTTGGTCCTTTTTGGAGAGAGTGGGGATAAGTCACAATAAATTCTCAACTTCCATTCATTTATGGGTGAAGGAATATTAATGTTTTGGACCATATGTGGTGGAATTTTAATTGTGAAGGTCAAAATGGAGGAAATAATGGTGGAATAATTATGTATAATTATCGTTTGGACCATAGAGAGATAGGTGAACAATTTTTTGTGTTAACAAAACACTATCAAGTACAATGTAATATTTCCAAGAGAATTGTTAAACCTTTGGAAAAAATTGAATTAAAAAAGAATTGACATGGATTAGGATATGAAAATTGCAACAACTTTCATATTCCAGATTACTTCAAACTGGTTTTGTTAGTGAGTGCAAGATTCTTAATGAAAATTTTAAGGCTCCAAAAGTTAGTGATGAAGATATTTATGCAGTTAATAACAAACAAAACTAAAAATTCTTGAATGCCAACATTGTCATTGAGTTGGTCATGTTGAAGATCAGTGTTTTGATTTCCATCCTTGTCAGCATTGTTGCAAGCATAATCGTTCATCAAACAAATTTTCTACATTGAAGAAGCCTACAAGATTAAATATTTACTATGGGCGGATCAATCCTTGGCTATGGTCATCAAAAACCAAGTAGTTATATCAGTCTTACCGAAGAATTCAATCTCGAGTACAGACCAATCTTACAATAGATAGTATTTCGACCTTCTCACCTTGTACATGATAGGGGGAATATGAGTCCAAAGTGGTCCCCTTATGGCATACCTTCCTAGCATGGCCATTACGGGATGAGATAACATGTGGTTGTCTCCACACGCCCACTTTGAGTTGTGCACAACTGAAATAAGAATGGTCGTCTGTTGAACCTCAAAGGGGGAGTACATTAATGAAACTATCTTACACCTTATAAGGGAGGATTACCTTTATCATTAGGTTAGTGGTCATCCAAAACCACCAGATACACGATATCAAATGGTTTATGGTCATCAAAAACCACTAGAAACATGGTATCAAGAGAAGACTTTAAAGCCCAAGCTTGGGTTTCTAAGAAAATTTTCTCACCTTGTATATGACAAAGGGGAGAATATTGATAATGGTTATCATACTTCAAGTTCAACAACAACAACGACAACAATGTTGCATACTATTGGGATGCTGATTGACACTATTTGTATGTCATTTTTTGAGAGCAATATTCTGGACATTTTGTTCACTTGAATGGTCATTGGACCAAACATAAGATCCCTTTGTATTATTATTTGGAAAATCATCAGGTTGTCAAGAAAATAGGGAATGTTCAAACACTGCATTTGTTCACTTCTATATTTCATCTCTCTTTCAATAATTTAGATGAACCATTCAACATCTAGTTTTAACATTTTTTTTTCACGTAGATTCATTGAAGCACAGATCAAGGCTTCTGAAAGATCCAACATATCATCTTTTACATTAGTGTTTATTTCTTAGATGATACATATATAGGGTGAATCCATCAATATGGGTAACACTTTTGGGCCAAAAGAGACAGTGAAAATTCATTTTTTTAGTCATTTGTTAAATCTAAGCTCACAAAACTCATATATGCTTTGTGAATTCTAACATGTAACGAAAAAACAAATTGTAGGGAGTTATGATGTCTTTACACCCATATTTATAATAATAATAATAATAAACATTATTTAATTTTCCAAAATTGCATTTAATGATATGTGTATTCTTGTAAATTTCAGGAAAAGTTAACAAGTGGCTTGTGTACATGTAAAATATTTTAGTGATAAATGCATAATTTCTAGAAAGAAATATATATGAACATAATCTACCAAAAAAACAACGAAGTGCACATATTTTTTAATTTATTTTGGAAAATTATATTTTATATTAATTTTTGAAATTGACCATTGAAAATTTTAATTGCACTCTATACACATGTGTGCATGTAAACTTTTTTTTATTGATTACAAAATTCAAAAAACCAAAAAATACCCTTTTGAAGAGGACACATTGATTTGGGACATGTATAATTTTTTTGTGTGTACTTTTTTATGTTGTTTATTTTTCTTTACGTTGATTTGAAGTTGTGGACATGATTTTTAAGTGCAAGTTTGAAAATAAAATAAAAAAGAATTATCATATGGATTCAAAAAAATGTAAATTATATGTCAATGGATAGACAATTCATTGACGAATCCATTGGTATGAAGTTTGCCACCAAAGGTACAGCTTAGGACAGGGTCTAAGCCTGGAAAATATGTCAATAGAATTGATTTTCTAGAAATGGGGGTTAAAGTTTATTTTTAAGCCCTCGATTGAGCTATTAGCTTGATGGAGATTTATAAAACCCGTGATCGAGATTTTATGTGTGTTTCTAAATACCTCGATAGGGGGTTTATGTGTGGTTAGGTAAAAGCTTGATTGAGTTTTTACAAACTTTAATTAAAAATTATATTGAGTGCCCATGTTCATGTGCACACACGAATATGGACACCAATAAAAAATCACATTTTTAAAAAGTTGGTATCGTTTATGGTCCACTTAGATCTTTGAATTCAATGAAAGGAAAATATAGAATTATATGACAATAAATTTTAATAAAATATGATTTCAAAAATAAAAATGATACATGTGGGTAATAATAAATACATTGAAGAAGAATCAAGTAAATGCATTACTATCGACAGTTCCTCTACATATTGATTTGCAAATATTAAATACTGAGTAATTGGAGTCATGGATTGTGTTAATCATATTTATAACTTCAATTACTCAGCACCCAGATCTTCAAACGAATAGGAAATTTCTCATCTCTAAACACTAAGTCGATTGAGCTTCTATGCTCGATCGAGCTCCCAAATGTAGTGGCTCTATAGAGCTATGAGAACTCGATCGAGCTATTTAAAAATGCTTGATTGAGGGTTAGTAAAATACTCGATTGAGTTATAAAGCTCAATCAAGGGTTTTAGTAACCCTCGGCTGAGCATTTTTTTAATCCCTCGATCTTGATTTTTAAATCTCAATCAAGGGCTTAAAAAAAGCTCGATTAAGGTATGTTTTTAACATAATCTCACCCGTTGCTTGCCAAAAAGTGTCTCCCATCTTCATGTGAACACCATATAGACTTGTGATTGAGGGGGGAATGTTAGCAAAATGTATTACCTTATCAATCACGATGTCTTATTGTCATCATTATTTGTATCATTCATTTAGGATAATAATAATTTATCCTCAAATAATGACTAAAATATTTAGTTAAGATTGTTGATGTATTTGTAAATTCAGAATGTATTCACTTGTATATCTTATGTATTGTATTTCATTGTACCTTGATGTTCCTATCGAGAGAATCATTAATGTAATCAAGTCATGTAAATTCATAGAGGTTAACCCTCCCTTGTTGATCGGGGGGAAAAGTCCCCATAGTTGAGGGGCACTAGGGTTATTAGACTCTCCTAGTGAAGTCAGCCCTGGTAAGTAATTGTCAATTCAGAAACTAGTATAAATAGAGAGTGAGCCTCTCTATTTGTAACACAGACTCACTCAACTATAGTGCATGAGTGAGAGAAGAGGAGCTCGCACAAGTGAGAGACAGAACAGTTATCGGATATCATGTTTCTGTCTTTGTGTTTTACTTTTGCCATTGGTTATCATTCTATCTCTAAGGAAGTTGCAAGGTTTTCTCCTTTATGGTTTCCCTGAGGAAAACTCTTTGTGTCTCTTGTCTCTTGTGATTATTGCAGTGTTTGTTATTCTCTCAGATAAGATCCTAAGATCATATTGCTTAAATGGTAAAAATCTAACATGGTATTAGAGCTAACCTGAGAAGAAGACACTGTGCAGCTACAGAAGCTAGGGATTCCTACTTTTTGGGGCTCTCTCCACAGATCATGAGAAAAAGGAGGCTAGGATAACTCTCCATTGAAGGGCGCATTTTTTCGTCAAAGCATAATTTTATTACAAACATTTTCAGTTTTTGACCTGTCACTATTGCAGGAAATTAGGGCTTTTCACAGAAGAGGATTTTTTGAGTGATCCCAGCATAGGATTTCTATCCTCCTCAAAATCAAAATTTATAGACCAATATTGAAATTTTGGTTGGGTAAAAACTCAAGGAAAGTCAAACCCTAATTTGAACCCGGACTAGAAAAAACCCTAAAAGACTAAAACTAACCATTTTAGCGCATTCACTATATCTCGATATTGGAGAAGGCTCAGGAGCCAAAACGTTTACAGGTCGAAGATAAATTCCTAATGTACCATGTGTAAAATTTTCAGCTTCTTATTCTCTATATTTTGGGATATATGATTCCTCCAAATCAGGGTTCCAGCCTCTCCCATAATTCATCTCTAAACATGACACTTTGGGAGAATTGCTATATATAAGGATAGGAAGGTCCAAATGCAATTTTGCAAGATGATCTAGATAGGGAATAGACTTTAATTTCTGTGGTAAAAGTTTCATACCCCAAAGGTGAAACAGTGACACGTGGTAGCATGTGCAAGTTCGCTATGTTGAACAAATCTGAAATAAGTCACCTTGGGAAAACACTCATAAGTCTCAATTGGTGAAACCAATTCTACTCAAAATTATGGTGATGGAAAGAGGACAGATGAGGATACCTTAGTGAGAATTTTCAAACATAGAGGAGTATTAATTTTAGATATATTTTAGAAACAATATCAGGTAATTCTGTAGAAGAAATTGAAGAAAACCAGGGCATCAAATATTTTGCAGTTCTGATCAAAGTTTTTGGAAAATGAGTATGATGCTTAGCTCACCTTGAGGAGGAAAATATTTATATCCAATAATATATAAAAGATTCCAAGTTTTGAAAATTAGGGTTTCTCTGAAAAACCCTAGATCAACCAGCTCCAGAACCAAGATGGACACCTCAAACCGGTAAGATCTAATATTTTTCTATTTACAGTTGAGGTTCTCATTTCAAAATGACTAATCACACCAGCTTGATGGCAAGCTTGGTGAATCTGACAACTTCCAAGCATGGAAGTATAGGATCTCACTATTTCTTGTAGAAAATGAATTGGACACCTACATAAGTGGAGAGGTTCCAGTTCCAGAGGGAGATGAGGCTAAAGCCTTACACAAGAAGAGCTTGGTCAAGGCCAAGAGGATTATTGCTGATTCTATCAAGGATAACCTTATACCACAAGTGTCTTCCCTAAATACACCTAAAGAGATGCTTGATTCCTTGACCAAGCTATTTGAAGGGAAGAATATAAATCAAATTAAGTATAGGAACTTCGTGATCCTTGAAGAGATTGAATTGGACCAGTATTTCAATAAGAAAGGTCTAGGAGCCAGAGAGAGTTGAGGCTAAGGCTAGAGCCAAGAGAATCATTGCAGATTCTATTAAAGATCATCTCATCCCTCATGTGTCATCCTTGAAGACACCAAAAGGAAGTGTTCAATGCTATGATGAAGCCGTCTAAGAAGAATAAGATACTCTTATAACCACCTTGAATGGCCTCCTAGGATCATGGGACTCATTCAATCAAGGAATGTGTGCTAGAAGGAAGTGATTACCTTCAGCGGACTCTGGGAAGAGTGCACACAAGAAGAAGCTCGACTCATAATAAGAGAAGAGAAGTTGGGAGAAACTAAAGATCAATCTCTCACGATTTAAAGAAGATCCCTCAAGCAATGAGGAATATGAAGGACTCAATTCTTGAAGAACCTCTTATCCATCTTAGCATTTGGATAAGAAATGATGATGTCATGAATGAAGAAGATGATGAAGCTGAAGGATCAAGAAGGATTCTACCCATGAAACGAATAAAGATAAGTATTCAATTGATGTGTTATGCATGATAGAATGTTTGCATTAATGGTAGTATACTACTAATATGCATGTGATGGGTAAGTAGCCCATGATGCATTTGTTTATATTCAGTTGATGTGTTATGCATGATAGAATGTTTGCATTAATGACAGTATACTACTAATATGCATGTGATGGGTAAGTAGGTCATGGTGCTAGACAAATATCCATTGCTACTTATCTAGAATGAAACCTCTTTGCTTACATATTGGATTAGTGCACAATCTCAATGATGTCATGGTAGATATGGAAGACATCTAGAAATTTTCCGTGAGATATGAATGACTGTTGTATTGGCTAAAATAGTTGCATGATTATATATTTATGTATAAGAAATTTTCCATTATGAATATGCCTTATGAAATGTTTCTAACCATACAACTGGCGCATTTGACTTGTAGGAAATATGGCGTACAATCACCAACAAGAAAAGAAGGATAAGACTTGTTCCAAAGAACAAGTGACGACAGTTCAAGATTCACTCTAATAATCCAAGATGAAGAATAATATGATGATAATTTCAAAGAAAGAAGAGGTTTCAGACATAATGCAGTTATGTGGCATTGTTGAAGTGACATCATTGACGTAGAACCTTCCAGCTATGAAGAAATAGCCAAGAAAAAAGGGAGGGAGTACACTAGTTCAAGAAGAATGATTTCTAGGATGCGGTATCGAGACCTGAAGGGAAGTCCATAGTATCTTCCATATGGATCTACAAGATCCAACATGCAGTAGATGGAAACATCGTGGGATACAAGGCACGATTCATAGCACAAGGCTTCTCACAGAAAGAAGGCATAGACTACGAAGAGACATTTGTAGCCATTGGGAGTTGAGGCACATGACAGGAAGACTCATGTGTGCAAATTAAATAAGGCCTTGTATGAGCTCAAAAGAAACCCATGGGATAACACATACATGAGGAGCTTGGATATCACCTAGAGCAATGAAGATCTTAACCTTTTCTACAAGGTTGAAGATGAAAGCCTATAGATAATGAAAATCTCACAGATGGGTGCAAGAAGAACTTTTGAAAAGGTTCAAGATAGAGGAACTTGGTATCCAGTGACCCTAGATGGATACATAGAATATTAGTAGAAGAGGAAGCTACTTATCACTCTATTACATAATACATATAGTATGAAAGGAAGAGGGAGAATGATGCTCTACATTAGAGGGAGTGACTGTAGAATATCCTGAGGTTTGACATGGTACGACATGATGGACAGATTATTGATGGCTATAGGATTTACTGAGAGTAAAGAAAATTCCAAACTTTACTTCAAGGTTGAAGGAAGAAGACCAATGATGCTCATGTTATATGTCGATGACTTGTTCTTGACAGGAAAAGAGGAACTCATTAAAGTTTCAAGAAGGAGACTTGCTACCGAGTTTGAGATGAAGGACTTGGATATGATGCACTACTTTCTATGCATGGAGGTGTGGCAGAATACATATGGAATCTCCCTGGAACAAGGGAAGTATGTAGTAGAGATCTTGAAGAGGTTCGAGATGATGGACTGCAAGGCCATGACCACACCTATGGCATCGAACCTGAAGCTATTGAGTGATGCTTCACCAGTGTCGGTTGATGCTACGATGTATCATTAGATGATTGGGTCCTTGATGTACCTGACAAATATGAGACCAGATATTTGCTTTGCTGTGAACACATTGAGCCAGTTCCTGATGGATCCGAGACATGTTCACCTGATTGTTGCAAAGCATATTCTAAGGTACCTGAAGGGTAGAGTTGATTATGGGCTCAAGTATGAGGCGAATCAGAAGATTAACCTGGAGGGTTATGTGGATTTGGATTGGGTAGGAAGTTCCATTGATAGGAAGAGCACTTTGGGGTAATGCTTTAGTATGGGATCAGGTGTGATATCTTGGTTTAGTAGGAAGCAGTCCTGCATGGAACTGAGTACATGCGAAGTAGAGTATGTCATAGCTTGTTCGACTAGTTGTGAGGCAGTGTGGCTGAGCAAGATACTATCTGATTTGTTTGATCTCTAGTTGGATGCTACTTGTATATATTGCAACAACCAGAGTTATGTGAAGTTGTCAGAGAACCCGATGTTCCATGACAAGTTGAAGCATATCGAGATCAAATATCATTATATCAGGGATATGGTGCAGAGGGGAGCAGTGAAACTCCAATATGTTGCAATAGATGCGAAGATAGCTAATGTGTTGACCAAAGCATTAGCCAGAGTGAATTTTGAGTACTTCAGGGAGAAGCTTGGTGTTCTCCAGATCAAGGTTCCTTCCAAGAAAAAGTGATGAGTCAGTGAACCCTTCTGACATGGTGGTAGGATTGGTTCCTCCCATGGTGAGATGTAAGTGTTGTTCCTTCCTGACATGGTGGCACGATTGGTTCCTCCTATGGTTAGATGTAAACGGTTGTGCCTTTCTGACATGGTGGTAGGATTGGTTCCTCCAATGGTCATATATAAGTGTCGTTCCTTTCTAACATGGTGGCAGGATTGGTTCCTCCCATGGTCAGATATAAGTGTTATAACTTTCTGACATGGTGGAAGGATTTGTTCCTCCCATGGTCATATGTAAGTGCTGAGCCTTTCCCCAGATGGTAGTAGGTGTTTCCTACTATGCCAGTGGATGTAAGTGTAGAGACTTTCCTCAGATGGTAGTAGGTGTGTCCTACCATGTTGATGGATGTAAGTGCAGATCCTTTCCCGGGATGGTAGTAGGTGTGTCCTACCATGTCAGTGGATGTAAGTGTAGAGACTTTCCCTAGATGGTAGTAGGTGTGTCCTACCATGCCAGTGGATGTAAGTGCTGGGGCATTTCCTTGGATTGTAATGTCCCCGACCCTCCGACTGGAGAAGAGGTTGCTATCGATGCTGCTATCTACCCGAGAAACTAGCCCCATGAAAATAATAATAAAAATTGAAATGCATTGAAGTAAAACATGTAGAGATGCATAATTATTTATCATACAGTGGAAGCAACTACATTCCATTCAAGAATTCAACACATTTTAGCATGTTCATCATAATTGACATAAACAATACAGTTGCATGGGTAATTACACAAGAATACTTATCTAATGAAGAAGAACGCCCCGCAACCAGCTATTTCGCTGCAACGTTCCACCCAACTATAGGCCAGTGTGCTCCTTAATCTCTCAACAACACTTCCACCCTCGAGCCGGGTATGATTCCCACAAGGAATAAGGAGACTAAGTAGGCTAACACATAGCCAAATATATGTCAAAAATGACTCAAGCCAACACGGTTGGGTTTGTCAGACCAAGAGTACACAACAACACATAACCAAGCCAACAAGTTGGGTTTATTAGGTTATCAGGAGATGGAAGCATCGTCTGTTAAGCTAGTGGGTTCACTGAGGAGCTAAGGATGCCTACAATATAACTAGCCTGAATCCTAAGACATCCACACACACCCAACACAAGCAATCATTCCCTTCTCTACTACACAGTCCCTCAGGCCATGAATTCCCTTCCAGTGCTATTCAGGAGGTGTAGAGAAGAGAGCCATTCCTCTAGCTCTATCTATGAGGCTCCTGCAAAACACTAGGTTTGTCAAGCAAACTACTTTCCACTCCTACACAGTCTAAAGACCAATTGCATACACAACAATATACACCATTTTTGGGTTGAGGAAAACAATTAAGCCACAAAATTAATTGCCAAGGAGGCTAAGAACAACCCACTAACAAAAATTCGAATCCCAGGGACGTTTTGGCCCTAACGTGCCAAAAACGAAATTAACAACAACTCCCAAGAGGATGTGGTCTCTCCTCTAAATCGCTGGGAAACACAAAAATGATTTTCAGGTTGGCAAACATTGGGGAAATGCAACAAAAAACTTTGGGGAAGAAACCTAACCACAAGAACATCACAAAACGAAATTCTTAGCCTCCAGAAAATGAAGAACGACTGTCCACGTGAGGAAGAAATACACATCAAATCCAAAATTGAAATTCACACACAAAAAACTTCCATCCGATTGAGAGAGAGAGCCCAACTTGGATTTTTGATGATGGGGGAAAACGTCCAAGGCCCAAAACCATGAAGAAAACATACAACAACACAAATCGTGGAGGTCAAAAACTGCTCCCAAGCTTCCCCTACATGAGAAAATGAAGAACGTGGGTGTATGGCCAAATGGGCATGCATTTTTGGATGTTTACTTGCCCCAAAAGTCAAAATTGCTCTTCCGCAAAAATGGGTTTTCCCCAAATTCGAATTTCCTGCCCATACTCTTCCCATCCCCATGCAATAACTACTTCAACCAATTTCTGGCAGAATTAAATGATTGGGTGAATGAGACAAGAAAGGTAGTTGAATGTTTCATGGGTTCTCCCTTTGACATTTGGATTTTCCCCATTGGCCCCAAAGGTTAAATATTTCCCCCTTC
This sequence comes from Pseudotsuga menziesii, assembly GCA_001517045.1. Taxonomy (NCBI): domain Eukaryota; kingdom Viridiplantae; phylum Streptophyta; class Pinopsida; order Pinales; family Pinaceae; genus Pseudotsuga; species Pseudotsuga menziesii. Next base: position 13,776 of record LPNX010497953.1, read on the forward strand.
TTATCCTTAGGAAATCATGCCCTTTTCGTTATGGTTGCATTGACATAGATGGTTGTGGGTATTTTAATTAAAATGCATATTTACATGATGCCAAAAATTGTAATGTGCCAGATAGAACGAAATACCCTCGGCAACGATTTTAATTGCCGAAACACAAAATGCTAAATTGATGGTGGGGATTTTTCCTTTAGCTCCACACCACGATTAATTACAATATATACATCATATACATTTTTAATGCAAACAAGGTCAAAACCGAGGTGTCACATGGATGGTAGTAGGTGTGTCCTACCATGCCAATGGATGTAAGTGCTAGAGCCTTTCCCAGATGGTAGTAGGTATGTCCTATCATGTTGGTGTATGTAAGTGCTGGAGCCTTTCCCAGATGGTAGTAGGTGTGTCCTACCATGCCGATGGATATAAGTGCTGGATCCTTTCTCGGATGGTAGTAGGTGTGTCCTACCATGTCGATGATATAAGCACTGAAGAAGAAGACCTACATGGAGGCTAGGCCTAAAACCAACATGAAAAAGGGCTGGCTCTATAGAACTTCCTATGACGAGTAGAATTGAGAGACAGCACCATTTGCTCAAGATAGAAGGAGCAGTGATGATGATGATGATCCAGTTTGATGATGATCCAGCTTTGATGATGAACCAATGATGGTGATATAGCTTTGATGATGATCCTGTGATGAAGACTTGTGTTGATGAACCATGTCAAGAGAATACCTTCCAGTTAAGAGGGAGTGTTGATGTATTTGTAACTTCGGAATGTATTCACTTGTATATCTTATGTATTGTATTTCATTGTACCCCGATGTTCCTATCGGGAGAATCATTAATGTAATCAAGTCATGTAAAGTCATAGAGGTTAACCCTCCCTTGTTGATCGGGGGGAAAAGTCCCCATAGTTGAGGGGCACTAGGGTTATTAGACTCTCCTAGTGAAGTCGGCCCTGGTAAGTAATTGTCAAGTTGAAAACTAGTATAAATAGAGTGAGCCTCTCTATTTGTAACGCACACTCACTCAGTTGTAGTGCATGAGTGAGAGAAGAGGAGCTCACACAAGTGAGAGAGAGAACAACTATCAGAGATCATCTTTCTGTCTTTGAGTTTTACTTTTTCCATTGGTGCTTATTCTATCTCTGAGGAAGTTGCAGGGTTTTCTCCTTTATGGTTTCCTCGAGGAAAACTCTTTGTGTCTCTTGTCTCTTGTGATTATTGTTGTGCATGTTATTATCTTAGATAATATCCTAAGATCATATTTCTTAAATGATAAAAATCTAACAAAGATTACTTATCCTAGTCACCATTCAAGGTGTCTAAAAACACGAGTAGAGAACTACTACATGTCTACACGAGTCTACTAATTCCTTGGATCATTCAACATTAGGAATTAGACAACTTGATAAACATTAGAGGAAATTTCAACTCAAAATGGGCCTTTTAACTTTGATTCAAATTCCATGTCATCATGTGTTAGCCAATGAAATTGCTTTAAATTTGAAATACCGTATAAGTCTTAAACACCTTTTTAATATAAATTTGGGGATAGGTATCATAAAATAAACTACTTTTTTTGTTTGTATTTTCGACATATCTCCCCGTGTTTATCCTCAAATTTCGATCGAGAGAGCTCGTTGGATGCAGAATTAAATTACGCATCTAACGAGTACCCACTCGACATACTTTTGATGGACCCCGCTACCCCAAAAACAAGAACTGCTTGAAAAAACATGATGATGATGTTTTTGGGGTAGCAGGGTCCGTCAAAAGTATGCCGAGTGGGTACTCGTTGGATGCGGAATTTAATACAAACAATGAGCTCTCCCTATCGAACTTTGAGTAAAAACACAGGGATATATGTCAAAAATACAAACAAAAAAGTAGTTTTTTTCTTTTCTTCCTCCAAAATTAATAAATATTATTTTATTATTTTAACTATTACTTTTTTAATTCTTTTTAGGAGGCCCATTTTGAGTTGAAATTTCCTCTAATGCATATACTATCAAAATTAGTTCATTTTACCTTAAATTAGCATTTCATATATACTTTAATTATCTTATATCTAATTCCTCTTCCTCATCAAGACTCATCATCCATCAACAAACGTTTGCTTATATTATTGAATTCCTCATTCTTCATGTTTTGTTCCCACCAATCAATCATCTCTCATTCCCTAATCTACCATCCTAGTCCTATTTTCACCCAAAAATCCAAAATTCCCACTAGATACACTATTATCAATAATCCTTTATCTCGATTTTCTTTTGGTTACAAATACATATCTTTGCATTGGTGTGCCAACTTTCCCTCTAAAAATGAGGCTAATTTTGAACCATTATGTGTTAACATAATTCTCCCCTTCTTTTGTTTCTAATTAATTGGCATTATCCATCTCAATTAGACCTTCCATGTATGTTTCCTTATCACTACCAAATAACATAGAACATGATAGCTATTGAAACCACCAAAACATTAAAAACTAGAGACCTATTATTTCCTTATCATCCCTAACTTCAATCAACAAGGGTCGACCTTCTAATGACCTTTGTTGGAGGGATTCAAAGGCTATATAGGCTATTACCATTCAATCACACAACATCGAGAAGAACCTAGTCAAAGCATGCAAAGAAAAGAAAGACAACCTTAACCTTTTCCATTCAACTTAATAATAATGATTTATGTTGTGAATCCCTATTTGGAAAATTGAGATTTCAAAAATGTCGTAAATCAATCTTGAAGAGTGAAGAGTGATATAGAGACCCATCCTTTAGTACCAATCAATGATGCAGGGTTACACAGTCATATTATATGATTTCAACTCAACCTCGAGAAATGTGGGAAGAACAATCCAAAGGACACCACGTGCCATACCATGTCCATCAACAACCTAAGATGAAGCAAATGTCCCATTGTGGACATAAATTCACAATAGGAAAATGCCTTACAACATAATTAATTCATACGAGGCAATCTATACGTGTAATGGTTATAGTGGCATGACACATTTATTTGCATTTATTCTATTTAATACAACGAGAACCCATCATAATCAACCCAAAAGGGTACACAATCATACATAGGGAGTCTTGTGTATGTGGTTCAAAAGGGAATAGAGGCCAACTACATGACATCGTAGTGAGAACCAATGACTTGGCACATCCCAACCTTTAGTCCTTTGTAATCTCTTTCAAAAAATGCATAAACTTAGATGATGCACATAAATGCTAACACAACACTATTATATATTTATACATGAAGCATTTTTATCGATATCATCAATTATTAGTCTCTGCCCTACCTATGCAAGGACTCTTAGTTTATCGATTTGCATGTTTCTTGCATTAATCCATATTTGATATTAAAATTTATATTGTAAATCAAAATTAAACTTAAGAAACAATGGTGAATGTTACCACGTGGAAACCTATGGTGATTTGAGATCATATTGGTTGTGTTTGCCATTAATTTCGGCCATGTTTCTCCTGCAATTTATTTACAAAGTTTTCAATTTTTTATTTTATTTTTTCCAATATTTTGAGGTGATAAACCCTCAGTCCAATTAATCAAAGGCTCAGTCATTTAATGAACAATGGTTTTCCTTACATTGCTTATTCTAAACCATCAATGTTAGTCTTATTGAATTTTCACCATCGCGGCTTATCAACGCCTTTAATTGAACTGGCACCATCAATGCTAATTATCACCATCACCGCCAATTGCCATGAAAATCTGCAACTATGATAGTAAGAAATTTGACGCTAGAAAATAGGGCTCATTGGTTGTTGATTATATTGAGTAGGAAGCAAAAGCAGCAAGAACTACAAAGGCATGAGCAGGAGAAACTCCTTATTGGAGGAATATAGCTTTCTATTTCGATAGTTGATATACAACCTTGGGAATAGATAGTTCTTAACTAAGAAAACTATTAGATCAATAGGTGAAGCACTGCGCAACTTTGAGGCCAGTGATGAAAGATACTTGAAAGAAGGTATTTGAGCTATGGCATGTGTTTTCCAAAGAATATGCCAACTTAGCATAATACTACAGTGCCCCCTATCCTGCTTTCTAGCCTAGATAAGTTGGGTTGTTGCCGACCGAATGGCGGCCACACACACACATGCCAAAGAAGATCACCTATATGTACATCTTTAATGACACTATAATTCATGAAGTTAGGTAGAAACTCGAATGGACTTCCAAAAAATATATGTATTTATTTATTTAATGATGATTTTTACAAGAGAATGAGTGACATTAAATAGTATGGAAGAGACACATAAAAAAGGTGTCTTTCTAATGTCGACATTAAACTAATATTAATAATAACAAATATTATTTAAATCATTTAATTTACTAATTTTCTCTAGTTCTATTACAAGGCATCTCTCTCTGAGATACTTCATCCACAGAGTATTGGTAAGGATAGGTGTCGTGAACAAAAATATTCATTTTCCCAAGTAGCTTCTTCATCAGGTAAGTTTTTCCACTTGACAAGGTATTCATTAACAAATTTGGAATGGAGTGTTTTGGTTTTAATATCTAATATGCATTCAGGTTCTTGCACCATTTTTCCTTCATCATTTAGCATAGGTAATTATATTTGTATGTGAGTAGTTGGACCCAATTTCTTTTTTAAGCAGCACACATGGAAAATGTCATGTGTTTTACCTTTATTAGGTATTTCTAGAGCATAGCCACTTTTCCTACTTTCTTCCTTACTTGGTATGGTAAATAAAACCTTGGCGCAAATTTATGATTTTTGGAGTTTTTAAGTGAAGTTTGTTTGTATGGTCGGAGTTGAACAAACACCCAATCACCTACTTCAAATTCTCGATTAGTTATTTTGGTGTCATCTTGTTCTTCATATGGTTTCTTGCTAGTTCAATATGACTCTTTGAAATACGGATGACCTCATCGGATGTTGCTAGATAGTCTTTCACTGCTAGAACTTTGAAACCGTTGATAACATATTCCTTCACTGTAGGAGGAGAATACCCATATAAGGATTCAAAAGGGGACATTTTTGTCGTTGTATGATACATACTTGTTACGGAGAAAATATTCCTATGGTTTGGGGTAGACCACAACAGAAAGCATGACACCAGAAATCAAATCCATTCTCAAGCATGCTAGATAATTTAAAGAAACTAATCACTGAGGGATAAGAACTGTACCTCAACCGGATGTCCGAAGATGACCATCATCGAGCTCTCGATCAAAATCTTGTCCTAAATTTTTCCTCAACAACAAATAGACATACAAGAATAATATATTAAGTGTTAGCATTCAATCTAGCATATTCCATAGAGAAATTGCACCCATGGATACAAATATACATAATTGCACATGAAATTTGGATGAGAAATGGATATTTCTATCAATATAAAATAGAGATCGAAAGTGACAACCTTTGTCGGCACCTCGTTGAAACCGAGAAACTAAGTCCCTCCACCTTGGCCTCCACCACTTCAATCCTCCATAATAAGGCAAGCTCGCAAAGACAATGGCAAGCTTGGGAGATGAGCATAAATGGATTTATCAACAAGGACAAAGGGGTGCAAACTCAAGCATATAACAATGAGGAAAATAATTTCTATAGTCTCTTTACTCTCCAAGTTTCTCCTCCTCTAATCATTCACAATGGCTCAATATATATATCCCCCCAATGGGAAATGGAGGGTTGAATCAGAGCGATTCTCGGCATATGGAAGGCCAAGGATTAAGGAATTCGTTACTTGATGGGGAAAAATCCAAATATTTTTTGTTTTTTATCATAAAAACTGATGTACGCGAGTGACAATAGTGCAAGATGCATATACACGAGTTGTATAACTGGTGACCCACGTATGTCTTCAAAAATGTTTTTTAAAGGGTTATACTAAAGCATCATGGCTATAGTGAGTTTGCTTAGGGACAAGGGAAGGCCATCAAGACATGATGCATGAGGTGTGGAAAATCACACTATAACAAATTCCCCCTAATGTGTGAGGTCAAAAGGGTACACAATGGCCGAAATACATTATAATATTCCCAGGAGTGGAGTAGTGAAGATCTAGGTGGAAGAACTAGCCACTCGTCAACATAATACAATGATAACTCTCTACATATGATTGAATATTTGGAGTATATATAGCAGTCCTGGATACATATTAGTACAATGGCCATGAATAGGAATGATATACATATGTCACAAGTGGTCACATCCACGTACAATACATAGTGGAGTATGGTCTCCATACAGAATGCAGACATCTAGTACATAATAAGGTACACTACTCTAGTATGAGAACCGAAATTCCATAAGTACTATTGCGATCAAGGTAGTAGAATATATGAAATGCCAACATAATCTGAGGTATTTTACACAAATTGTTGATGGTACATGTCTCATCACGTGAATGAAGGTGTTGAGGTCAAACATGATGAAACATTGTCTGATTACTGGCCATTGATGTATACCATTAACAGGTGCAAGAAATCTCATCGATGATGAGAATGGGTGTCAAGGTACTGAGTGCATTCAATAAGTGTGAATAGAGGTGTTTAGGTTGAACACTTGAAGGATCCATCGATCATGAGACATTGATGTATTCCCAAGTTTGTCGATGGAAAGAGAAATTGCCACTGAGTATTGCAAGTCTCAAGGCACTCAACGGAGTCTATATCCCAATTACAGAATAAATGATCTGAAATCGATGGAATGGAATCTGTTGGAAGGAGGGAATTAGGGTATCCACCATCAACCAACACGAGGTACACAACAAGGCTGGATAATTTGGAAGAACTTGGATGAACAAGATGTACACAAACCAATAACCATGTGCATCTCTCGTGCATATTGAATGCAAGTAGCATGTGAAAGAGACCCTCTGAATAGCATCCAATGATTAAAACTACTGACAGAGGTGAGGGAACCACCAATGGAATCCAAGACATGGCACAAATCCCTATGTGTGAATATATTTCTTTCCATAGAACACAAGGGAAACCACTCAGTCAACGACCAAAGATGAGATGTCATATGCTAAGCTCAAGGTCGCCTACCAATGATGAAAGTAGGCCCAGGGTTTCAAGTGAGACTAGATCTCTGTGATGTATAGGGAATGGTCGACATGCAAAGTCAACATAACTAAGGATCGATCGACTCAAGATAAATACTTCTTTCGAACAAGAGCATGAGGCAAATGGATACACTTAGGTAGCATAGACTGAATGTATAACCTATGACAACTCTATGACACCAGAGGAATAAACAAAGGCTCCATAGTGATTCGAAGGTTAACTAATTGGTGGAGAAAGCTCTAAAAAACAAGTACAAATCCTAATTTCATGCTAGAAACCCAACCCATGATGAATAGAATCGTGAACTATGCTCTGTTCGAAGGTGACATTGTTACAGCGGATTTTACCACACATGGTAGATCACATATATATGGCCTTCCCTGTCCCTCTGCAGACTCTTTGGACCCCATGGACCAATATTGTACCTTTGATGTTTCCAAGGTCATCCCTAAAAACACCTGTTATTTGTTGTATGCGACTTTTAATCCCTTTTCCGCGTATACACGTGGATATTACCCTTAAACCTGCGTACATCGGGATGTGTGCAAAAGGACAAAGATTTTTGGAGTTTTCCTTGATGTGGATCTGAGTCACTTGTCTCTTGCCCTTCCATATGCCTCGATATCGCTTGGATTTGACCTTTCATTACCCCATTGAAGCACTATATAAGGAACCCTTTGGATACATTAAAGGGGAGGAATTGAAGAGAAAGAAAACTATAGTCCATTGTTGCCATAGCTTGCTTGTACTTGAGTCTACATCCCTTTGTCCCTTGGAGCACTTTGTGTTCTTCTCAAGCTTGCCTTTTCTTATGAGCTTGCTATTGAGATATGGAGGACTGAGGTGGTGGAGGCCCAGGTGGAGGACTCGGTTTCTTGACTTTGCAGACGTGTCGACAGAGGTTGTCACTTGTGTAATCTCTGATTTATATTAATAGAAATATCTTTTCCTGTCCAATGATGTGCATTTAAATAAATATTGAATCCATGGATGCTTTTAATGGATTATACATTATTGATTATATATGCTAGAGTAGGTCTAACACCATTATATAGCTTGCTTGTCTTGTTTGTTGTTGTTGAGAGAGAAAATTATTAAAACAAGTGGGATTGGAAAAAGCTCAATGGGGATCTACATCAACCGTCCATAATAAGGTATGTTTTGAGATCCTTTAGTGTTATATGTTTTATTTCTCTTGCATACTGGGAAGGGATTGATTTTTGCGGTTTCTCTGTTTGTTGTGGTACACCCCAAGACATAGGCAGTTTTCTTCGTAACAGAATTGGGGGTTTTTCGGCATTCAATGTGCTTGAATTGCTCTGATTTCTTTGTTTCTGAGTCAAGTCTAGGGGCATGTTTTCCTAGTAGCGTCTTATAGGAGTAATTTTTGTCTCAACTTATCTGTTTACCTTCTTTTTCTCTCTTTTTCTTCCTCTACGTGGGTTTTTCTTTCACAGTCGCGTGTACATGCGGGTGTTCCTGGAATAGTCGCGTATGTACACAGGTTTAATGAGTACAGTCACGTATGCCCTGATTTTTTTCCTTTTTGGGAAGATTAAGTGTTGCTGGGTGAGTTTGGATGATTGCTGAGTCTTCTTGGATGCTTATGGAGTCTGTATACATCCCTGTTTCTGACCAGAGACGCATTTTTAGTTTAAATTTTTGAAAATGTTCTTGTCATTCCATTTTCTACTTTTTGTTTTGGGATTAGTGCATTAGGTCTCTTTTACCTTGGTGCTTTTCCTGGATGCTATCTGTTAGTGTTTGCAGAGTCTGAGCATTGTAGAGTCATACTTTTTCTTTTTATCTCATTTAATTCAAAAATAAAAAAAACATTTTGCTTTTTGCATTGTTATGCATTGTTTGCATTTTGCATTATCATGGTACTTGCATTAGGTTTGCTTGGAGAATATTAGTCAGATTTTCATATAGGAATGATTGCATATTCATTTGAAGGAAATTTTTTTCACTTCACGTAGTAGCATACCTTGTTCTTCATTTGACACAGTGCATTTGCATTGATTGTTAGGTGTTTGTCCAGGTGAGAGTGTGAAATTCCTTTATATAATTAGTGTTTCTCATGATCCTCCTCTTACACTTGAGTTAAGCACGAGGCAGTGTGAGCGGTTATGATTGGGATGACCCATGGTTGTAATTGAGTAGCCCCAGTGATATTTCTAGGAATGTATTCGTATTTGGGGGCTCTTTCGAGAGTTTAGGGCTTTGCTACCCTGCCCATACGGTCAATCCCTCCTGCGACTGTCCGCCTGAGCATTGATTATATTGAGGTGACCTTAGTTTCCTTACCTAGGTTATCTGGGGGGTATTTGTAGAGGTTATCCTATAGGTTTCTTGGCTAGGTAGGGGTCAAACAACACAGTCGCTATATGCGTTGAAGCTGAGGGCCACTATAATTGGTTATGAACCTCCACTTGTTGTGTATGGGAGTCTCAAGCCTCTCCTAGGTGAGACATACTTGCTTCATTCGGGAGCTCACATATCCTACCCTTGTTTGCTTGTGGTTTGGATTTACATTTTTAGGTGTATGCTTTGTGCACACTAGTTTTCCTAGGGTTTGTGCAATTAGATCGAGTCTTTTTATTTTTTGATTCATTGTGGATTCGGGTGTGCTCCCCCGCCATTCTCATCATTTAGTAGGACTTCCACCTTCCATGTCTCTTCCTCCTTTGGGAGAGGGAACCAAACAGTCCAGGAGGACTACTTCTCACTTTGATTCACACACTATGGGAGATCATGAGGATGAGATTCCAGAGATGTCCTCTCCACCTCACGAGGTTGGGGAGGAAGATCCTACTAGCACATATGATCCATCAGATGAAAAACCTTCACGATCTGGTTATGATCCCTCATTCACCGATTGTCAGTATTGGTTTCCAGGAGACGAGACTCACTTTGAACCCACCAGCACTAGTTATGTTAGTTATGGCATGCCTGATATCCCAGCACCCAATCTGGCACACCATGATGAGTCAAAAATTGATCCTAGAACTATGCCTAGGGGCACTCCCATTCCTTTCCATGTAGAGAGATTTGGGGACACTAGTCACATTGCACCTTCCATCCTTGTGGTGGAAGCATCCTCACACATTCGTCCTAGACCTAGTGTTAGTAATCCTATACAGATACCATAACTGAGAGGAGTGAATATTGGGAACACCACTTACATTCATTCACATGTCCCTTCGTCCTCGAACCCTGTTCCATCGAGTGTGTTTTTAATGACACATCCTCTCCTTAATTCACATGGGCCTTTGGGATAGAATATTTCTACTAGTCATGTTCGTTCTGCGACTACTCACAGGGTAGTATCTTAGAGTCAAGTACATCTTGTTGTGTCAGTAGGTCATATACCTGTTTCTGGATTTCTCATGTTCTAGCTTATGGAGCTCCCCATATCCCTAACTATGGACCTTTTCATGGGACATCCCATGGAACACCTTATGGAGCTTCTCATGGAAATTCTTATGGACCGCAGTATGGACAAAACTATCAATCCTATGGGTATGGGTATCAACAACCTGCTTACTCCTCTAATTATGGCTTTTTAGAACCACATAATCAAGGTACCCCACATCACAATGCTTCCATGCAACTCTACATGGGTCAAATGGGAGGAGGTTATTATGGCCAAGGCCATGGCCTTTTTGGAAATCAACCTTACATGAACTAGAACTATCAGGGAGTGTGACATAGACCGGCTCAACCTAGGCTCACTTTCCTTGCGACATTAAACTTAACTGACTTGTCAAGACTAATGAACGATCCAGTATCTCATAAACCGGCCTGGCCGAGAGTCCCTAACAAGCTTCCTTCGGACATTCCCAAGTTCGAAGGTAAGGCCGGAGAAGATCTTAGTGAGCATGTCACCACTTTCCACCTTTGGTGCTCTTCCAATTCCTTACATGATGATTCAATCCGTTTGAGGCTATTTCAACGCACCCTCATGGGGCCTACGGTGAAATGGTATATAGAGTTACTGAGGGGGGCATATGCTATATTTGATGACCTTTCCATGAATTTCCTCAATCACTTCTAGCTACTCATACGTTACGATGTCGGTATCGAACTCTTGTTGAATTTCTAGCAAGATAAAGCCACACACATTTCAGATCATATTCAAGAGTGGCGTAGACGGAAGTGGTTGATTAAAGCCTTTATACCACTGGAGTTTCTCCTTGAGTGGTTCCTCAAATCTTTGTTACCTTACATCGTGAAGGATGTTTCTACATCCGAAGTTCAAAACGAGGAACAAGCAATCTTTAGGGCACAAGAGTTGGATTTGATCTACGCTCAACCCAGACTTTTATATGAGATTATACCTAATGCTCCATGATCCAATTTCGACCCCAAGGTCAATCCTAGGCCACATGCCGATGGTATTGTGGGATCTACAAGTATCAAACCTATGGACTCAGTTGTGAAACAAGTGAGACAATTGTCAATTAACCAGTCTACGTCAGGACAAGCTACAGCTTTGTCTCAACCTACCCAATCAGCGAGTGTACTTTCTGTGCAATCATCCAACCTAAAGGGAAACAAACAGCCTGGACAGAATAAGAAAAAAGGAAAAAATAACCGTAAGGGTGGGAATATGAATGAAAATGTTAATAATAATGACAAGAACACTCGTAATGCTGGGGGGGACATGCAGACTAAGCGTAAGGTGAAGTTTCCTTGTAAGTTGTGTTGGGATTTAGGGCAGAACTAGGTTTTATACCATTAACTCCGCACCAACAAAAAGACCCATAGTGTTGGCCCTTTCGGCAACAACCTGTGAACATGTTGCAGTCTCACCCGAAACAGCTATGGGGTGCCGCAGAACTAGGCTTCTGCAAGCAGAAGAGGGATATTACTGTACCTTTAGCCTTAAGAACAAATATTTATACCAAATAGAGCTTCGATATTCACTTAATTCGCTTTGCAATTAGATAAAAGACTTTTCTTGCTTAACCCTTAACTGGGAATTCATAGCGAAGTTAATATTTAGCAGTTATCTTACTTTAGCATTCACCTACTTATCAATGCATAAAATAAAACCATAACAGAAACAACACAAAAGAACCACAACACAAGATATAACGTGGTTCACCCCCAGTGTAGGGGCTACGTCCACAAAACTGCGCTTTTATTCCACTTCTTACAAAACAACAGTTTTGATCTGCGCACTCAGCAGCAGATCCGTTATTCAAGTCTAACTACGCACTCAGATACAGTTCCTTTCTTACAATCTCTAAGCTGTGCACTCAGCTGCAGTTCCTTTCCTTACAAAAACCCTCTGCACACACAGCTGCAGAGGTCGTCCACGCACACAGCTGGGACTTGACCTTAAAACCCAAAAATAGATCTAACTTCTTCGCATCATATGATCCTCATTTCATTAGATACCCTTGACATCTTTACATGAATGTCTATTTATACAAGTGCACTATTACAAAATCACGGGCTTACACCTGAAATTTATGGACAATTACAAAAAAGAGGGCTTTGACTCAACCCCGACACCCCTAAGACTATTTTGAGTCGCAAATCCGCTTACAAGCTTCCACAAAAACCGTGGAGTTACCAAAATTAAGACTGTTAAGGCGCGTGCCCCAACAAGCCCCTAAGACTCACCAGTGTCCCGTCCCAGGACACTCTGTTGCTGTTCTGGTGGGAGAATCTTGTTGGTGAACAGAGTGAACTGTTTGTTGAGGCCACGCATGATATCATCGACTGCTTGCTCCTTCTCCACCAACTCTTGTAATGCTGCCGCTGATGCTTCGCTGGCATTTTCCTGTGCAAATGCATCATATTCCTTCAAAACTTTGAGCTGGTTGTCCGCAGCAGTGCTCAACTCTGAGGCCTCGTCAACAAGGGGCTGCATAGAATTTTCCAACAGCATTGCTTTCGTTCTGTACGACTCAATTTCTTGCTGGAGTTCATTGCTTTGCTTCACCTTGAGCATCTTCTGCATAGGAGGCAGAGTCTTAATTTCTGCTTTCACTACATCCAGCTCTTCCTGTCGCTGCTTGATGGTTTCTTGCAGCTTTTCTACTTCTAGATTTTCCTTCAGTTTTGTCCAGGTGTCAACGCTTTCTTCTAGCAGTTTTGCTGTGCTGCTCACAAGATCGGTGATCTTCGTTGCTGAGGCATGAATATCTCTGCGACGCTACTCCCTGACCTCTGGTGGACTCTCCGGAGTGATACGAAGTTGAAGCTCCGCGATTTGAGCCTCATGTTCTGCTTTTAGCTTTTCAATCTTGCTGCGAGACTGTTGTGCATAGTCTTTCAGCTTAGCAATTCTTTGCTCCGATTCTTCCTCAGCATGTATGTCGAAGTCAGGAAGATTTCGACACGCCTCATCCAACACTCGCACCAGTGTAGCCTGCTTACGTTCTGCGTCCCTCTTCCTCTGCTCCGCTTCTTCAAACTACGCTGCGAGGCTTGCATTCTGCTTCATGGTATTTTACAACTGCATTTGTGAGTAGTGGTCTCATGCTTGGATCTCCTTCCTGATTGCTACTTGATAGAGATGCAGCTCCGTCATAGACAACTTGGTGTAATCTATCCCGACTGTCATGCTCATCTCCGAGCGAGACGCTGCGTCAGTTATTATGAGGGCTGCACTTGACACTTGTCCTCAGTTATCTCTGGCTAGCCATTGCCTTATGTTTGGCTGTGCGCTTATTGGGACACTGCTTGTTGTAGCACTAGTCACATATTTTTCTACTAACTCCTTTAGTTCTGAAATTCGCTATGTTACGCTGGTGAGGGCATCAAGATGCGTAGCTGCAAATTGTGACCACTTGCTAGTTAGTGCTTCTGTAGACTTTGTCAGAGCCTGGTCAAGCTCTTCCATCGTCATAGAGGGCTCGTTGACGATATTTGTACCTTTTGGCGCATTCGCTTTCTTTCTGGACTGAGGTTTGGTCACTTCCTCTGCCTCTGGAGATTTGCGCTTATTTGGCAGATTGGGGTCTGAGACAGTTTTGGCTGAATCTTCTTCTTTGTCTTCATCTCTGTCATCTCCACCTTGGTCACCTTCACTCTGCTGTGATTCACTCTGTTCTTCACTTTCTTCGAGTGGGTCATTCTGCTGTGTGTGACTAGGGCCTGTGCCCGCATTGGTGACTGGAGGGACTAGAATGTTAGGTTTTGTCCTTGCGTCCTTCAACCATTCAGTCGGCCACTGCTGAACTATCGCGAGGATGTCTTCTTTGGTTACGACGTATGGTAACTTAAACCATTGACGCTTTTTATCCGTGCGAGCCTGGATGAAGAGATGATGTATGTCAGCCCTAAAGTTGGCCGCTCCATCATACTGAGAGAATAGCTCATTAGTGAGCCATGGTGTTTGCAGGATCTCATAGGATATGTTCATGGAATAAAAGGTGAACACGTAGTTCATCATCTGCTGGGATGCTTTGTCCTGTGACACCCAAAGAGATGCGTACCTTGCTGCGCTAGGCATGTTCGGAGGCACATCAATAAACTGCGCCTCGGTAGGTTCTTTCCATCATACCAATGCAATAAGAACTATCAGCCATGAATAGTGAAAGGATCTACCTTTCTCCTATGCGTTACAGACATCTTCAAGGAATTCCTTAGCAATGTACACTGCCCAGTTGTAACTGTAGCCTTCCGCACAGTTCGTAGCAATACTGACAATCGAGGCAGGTACTTCATTTGGTCTACACTTCCGCATTAGCTTGCATGCTAAGAGCTCTATGGTGAATTGAATGTTTTGATGCTGAATGGTCGAGGTTTGATACCCTCGCTTTCCTTTCATGAGCCCGAAGCGTTCCTTCATGCTATGTGCTAGCTTCGCGTCTTCATGTTTTCCCATAAACTCAATGCTAGGATCAGGCCCTTCCTTCAGCAAGCCCGTAATCTGGTGAATGAGTTCTCTATTGATGGCGATCTTCTGGTTTCCAATCCATAGGTGCCCATCATGCACCAAAACCAATAATTGCTTGACCACCACAGTCACCTGTGTGCTGCGACCGAAGTGGGGAACATTGAGCATCTTCAACAAACCAGCAGCCCACTGTTTTGCTTCTAATAATGTCACTCCATTCTCTGGATAGTGGAAAGAGTGCAAGTATGTCCCAGGTGTGAACTGTGGAAATTTTCCACAATCATTTGTATCGTGGTCGACGTACTTGAGCCGATCTACTTTCCCTATCATTTTCCTGACCAACTGCACACCTTGTGGCAGCGAAGGGGTGTGTAATGTGAACTTCTTTGTCCACCGAGGTAGCTGAACTCCTGGTCGAACAGGCGGAAGATAAGGGGGCCGGTGTGATGCAACATTCTTCGCCTCAGCGAAGTCTTCAAAACCTTCAGGTGGGATCTCTGCTAAGCCAGAAGGGTTCATCTCGGGATCCTCTGGTGTTTTCCCTGCTTGCTTGTGTCGGTCTTCGTTCCTCTTAGAACGAACTTCTGGTTTAAAATTCTTCCTGGTAGATCATGTCTGCATTGGCTGAGTCGGTGCTGGGGGAGTTTCTTCGCACGGTGCAGATGCAGGAGGAGTGCCCATAAGGTTCTGCAGACCCCTCTGTTCAAACTCTCTCAACAATTCCTGGACTTCGCAATCAGCTGACATGGAATGAACTATAGAGCTCAAGAAAATGCACAATGCAACATTCGCAGGTCTAAGTGACTTCTTATCGAATCCAACGACCATTCTTACCATAAATGTGCATTGAAGACACCAAATCTGACAGAGGTCTTGTCTAAACGGCGTTAGATTCCCCAAAATCCCATCATTACAGGTAGTTAATGTTGTTAATGTACTGGTGCCGCCAAGTGTGATTTTTCCCAACGGTCGCATTTTAGGCTTCGACACGCCTTTCTTCTTCGGCACAACCACTAACTTCAGCTTCGCCACAATAGGGACCTTCGACACATCCATATACCACGACAGAATTTCTTGGACAACCTCACTAATTCTTGCAGTGAGCATATTTTCTAACTTCATCTTGACTTTTTCTTTATACTTGGGGTTCAGCCTATAAGGGCACTGCTTCACAGGCTTCACATCAGGTTTCAAAGGGATTTTTATCACTCCTATATCACCAAGGATACCTTTCATTTCTGAGAACTTCGTCGAAAATAAGTCTTGATACTCATGGAGAAGTTGGGTCACTTTGCTTACCGTTTGTTCATCCCAATAATCTCCAATAGTAGCATACTTAGGCTTTTCTTCTAACCCAATGTTTACTTGCCTTGTCTTCAAGGGCTGAGTCACTTCTGGTGCTTCGACTGCTGGTCCATGTACTTTGTAGTGTCCTTTTGATTTAGGAATGTTTATGTTGCGCGAGTCATCATCCTTGTCAATTGCGAGGTTATAGCATTCTACTGCATTGGCTTCTTGTTCTTTCCAATCAGGTTGGTACTCGACTGTTTCTTCATCATCAAACACCTTAGTATGGATCAACCTAATAGCTGCGTCCAATGCAGGACAAACCTCATTAATAAAAAATGTTAGCACAAAACTATCAACAAGACTATCCCAACTTACAGTACCATGGTGAACCTCCACCTCCGCATACCAGTTCTTTGCTACAGGTTCCAGAGTGTGCACAAACCGATGTACCCATTCTTCACGAGGTACATGCTTCCATGCTTCATAACATTGCTCCAAATGTTCTTGAGGGCTATTCTTACCATTAAATCTGCTTCGCACCTCTTGAGGTTGATCCATGAATCTCAGGCAAAGGGACTTTTGACAAGCTTCCCAATTATGGAGGTACTTTTTATGACCACTCCACCATCTAGCAGCTGTGGCTCTAAATACTGAATCTAGAGTCTCCATTTTCTGTGAATTTGGTACCTGCTCTGAAAATTGCAAAATAAACTCTTTGGGGTCTGACAAGCCATCAAAAATAGTAAGACTCTTGTCTGTGAGCCAAGCCATCTGAGAGACTTGGTAATCCTTGCACATCGATGCCCATGTAGTTCATAAAGCCTATTCTTCCAATTCTCTAAACCTTCATCTGAATCAGTCATGCAAGAACTATCACACTTCCAGTCCATTATACCTTCAGGAGTAGGGTTAACATGGTCTTCTTCTTTAGCTGTGATGTTTTAGATATGATCCAAAATATCCTGATCTTCATCTTTGACTGGCTCTATGTACCTTTCTCCTTGAGAAGGGTCCAAGGGTACTATGACTCTCAAGCCTTTTCCTTCAAAAGTCATTTGTCTGTTTTTAAGGTTGATTACTGCAGAATTTTCTATGGCCCATTCAATTCCTAGCAAAGCTGGATAGGGGTTGCTATCATCAATTATTTCAATGACTTCAAAATCTGCTAAGGTACTGACTCCATAAATGTCTATTGGGACACTAGGGAATCTTCCTAGGGGCACAATCTTCTGCTGATTGGCTAATATCAACTGTATAGGGGACCATTCAAGGGTAGGTTTTCCCATTTGTTCCCATGTCTGCTTAGTTAAGACATTTACTTCTGATCCTAGGTCTAAAATGATATTAGTCATGTCATACTCTCCTATCTGAGCATGCAATCTCATTTCTCTTCCAGTTCTTCTAACTCTATTGACAGTTTTTTCTTTACCAGAGCTTCGCTGAGGTTCACAAGAAGCAATAATTTTCTGTAACTCATTTAAAGCATTCTAATTTCATAAGAGCTTCATACAACTCTATAAAAATGTCGACAGTGTACTTACTTTATTTGTTGAAGCTTCTTGAGACTGTGACTGCTGTTGATGTTGCTGCGCAAGTGCTACTGCTGTGCTCAGATAAACAAAGTCTTTTTTGGCTTCCATAAATGTTTCTTTTTCTCTTCCCACATCGAAGGTTGGAAATTTCTTTGGGGTCTTACGAACCCAAGCCTTGTCAGGCTGTTTCTCTTTATTCTGCACTTGCGTCGTAGCTCCACTCCTGGTAACAAAGTTAATGGATGGGACAGGTCTTTGCTCTATAGTAATCATCTGAATATTCTGAGGAGGAGTGCTATTTCTTTCTTGTATCTTGGCTATCAGCTGTGGGCATTGTTCAATGACATGATCTACTGCTCTGTAATATCAACATGTCGTAGTTGGGTTCCGACAGTCTCTAGCTAGATGTCCTGCCTGATTACAGTTATAGCACACAACCTAGCCTCGACCTCTTCCAAGCATACCACCATGACCACGACCTCCAAAATCACCTCGAACTGATGTACTACCACGGTAACCATATCCATCATTGCCTTGTGCATATTTTTTTACCCTATAAGCATCATATGTTCGCTCTCTCATAAGGTCAAAGCTGCGACATTCCTCTTCGTTGTGTCAAACTGACTTACAGAACTTGCAATAGGGATTCTTAGGTACTTGCACATATCTTTGTAGCAGATAGCAGTCTTCAGGTCGATGCTGGCTAGTTGTTCTACAAATCTCACAATATAGAACATTAGGGTTAAATGGGTTTGGCGCACTAGTATTCAGGTAATTTCTTAGTGCAGGACATTGTTGCTTGTCATTACCTTCTGTCCTACATCGTGTACACCACACCTCTTTGCGAATAGATTTCCCTTTTGTCATGTCGCGCAGCTCCAAAGCCATTTCTGCTAACTGCGCTTGTATTTGGGCTATGCCAAAATTATCTTCGACAGGAGCTGTCTACAGTTTCATGGCAATCTCCAAAGCCTCTTGCTGATCAACAACCTTCTGTTGCATGAGTGGCATTCTGATATGAGGTAATAAGGCTGCAATGAACCATTCTTTATGCTATGCTGGTCCAATAGTGAAACTAACTTGATCTAGCAGAACTTTGAACCTCTGATCAAAGTCCCAAACTAATTCACCTCGCCTCTACTGAATCTCTTTCAATTCAGTTATACACTGTGACTCTGATTTAGGCTTCTTGAACTCTTTGATCATCGTTGTTTTAATATCAACCAAGACATGGTTCTGAGTACTGGAAAATTTCATAAACTACGTCAAAGCTCGGTCTCTAAAAGAAGTGACCAGTTGCGCTCTTCTTATATCTTGATCCAAAATGTTCTTAGCAGTCCACACAGCTTCGCATAAAAACCAAAACTGTTTTGGATCCTCTGATCTAGTTCCTTTGAAGACTGGGAGCTTGATATCATCAGTCATATGGGCCATAGTGGATTGAGGGGGGGGGGGGGAGAAATTACTGGGGTAGACTGACCTGCGACAGGAATACTTGGGCTAGGGTTACTTCCGGACTGCAACGGGTTCTCAGGGGTAACAAATATTCACTGTAGAGTTATAGGAGGGTTTCTAACAAAAGGGGTTTCTTCAGATTCAGGGTCTCCTGGCGTATACTCGGTATTCTGGCCTAGGGTATAGGATTCTAGGTTTCTCTTGTATCTTTTACCGCTTCGCAGTAAACCACTTTGCTCATCGAAGTTACTTTCACTTTCAAACATAGGTTAGTAAAAATAAATCTAGCAATCTGATTCTATAAGCAATATTCCCTTCTCAGCCAAGAGCATTTTAATTTGCAGACTAAATGAATTTAGGTACTTACCCCTTGTTCCTTTGAAGAACTGCCTTTCATCTTCGCTAAAAGAGGTACATGTGTCGATGGCAAATTCTGTCACAAATGCTTCAAGGGTTCACGTTGTCCAGAAATCAACAGCTCATGATATCGCGTTATTCACTCTTTTCAATATGTTAATTCTTGCGGGGGTCCAGTCAGGAAACTGATCTTCCTTGAAGTTGGTATTTCTTTCTTTGCAAGAAGTCGTCTGAGCTATGATGAGGATCCTTATTTTCTTGTTCAACAAATTTTTGATAGGTAGCTTCAACCCAATCACCGATTTCTTTTACCGAGGGCCTCCAAAACATATCCCTTCAGGTATGACGTAGATCCCTCTTAAAGCAGATACTAAGTTCAACCGACAACAGAACCAATTTGTTGGGCTTTAGGGCAGACCGGGGTTTTATACCATTAACTTTGCACCAACAAAAAGACCCACAGTGTTGGTCCTTTCGGCAACAACCTGCGAACAGGTTGCAGTCTCACCCGAAACAGCTATGGGATGTCGCAGAACCAGGCTTCTGCAAGCAGAAGATGGATATTACTGTACCTTTATCCTTAACAACAAATATTTATACCAAATAGAGCTTCGATATTCACTTAATTAGCTTCGCAGTTAGATAAAAGACTTTTCTTGCTTAACCCTTAACTGGGAATTCATAGCGAAGTTAATATTTAGCAGTTATCTTACTTTAGCATTCACCTACTTATCAATGCATAAAATAAAACCATAACAGAAACAACATAAAAGAACCACAACACAAGATATAATGTGGTTCACCCCCAGTGTAGGGGCGACGTCCACAAAACTGCGCTTTTATTCCACTTCTTACAAAACAATAGTTCTGATCTACGCACTCAGCAGCAGATCTGTTCTTCAAGTCTAACTATGCACTCAGCTGCAGTTCCTTTCTTACAATATCTAAGCTGCACACTTAGCTGTAGTTCCTTTCCTTACAAAAACCCTCTGTGCACACAGCTGCAGAGGTCGTCCACGCACATAGCTGGGACTTGACCTTAAAACCCAAAAATAAATCTAACTTCTTCGCATCATATGATCCTCATTTCATTAGATACCCTTGACATCTTTACATGAGTGCCTATTTATACAAGTGCACTATTACAAAATCATGGGCTTACACCTGAAATTTATGGACAATTACAAAAAAGAGGGCTTTGACTGAACCCCGACACCCCTAAGACTATTTTGAGTCGCAACTCCACTTACAAGCTTCCACAAAAACCATAGAGTTACCAAAATTAGTGACCATTAAGGTGCGTGACCCAACAAGTTGTGCAAGGAAGACCATCTCACTTAGTTGTTCCCTCATATGGAAGATGCCTCGAGGTTCATAGCACAAAGCCCAGATGTGTTAGCTAATCCTTTACCCAACAATCAAAATATGAACTCGAGGACTGTTGATACTAATTGTGCATCGGGTGGAAATCAAAATCCACCAGAAGCCAATAGTGGTCATGGTTGCATCAACATGGTGCGTGCTAATAAGGTTGTGACTCGTGCAAAATATTATGGTTTGTCACAACCTGACCTTGGGAAAGAACCTTCCCCACCCGAGACCCCTTTGCATATTGAAAATGCTACAGATAAACCTAAAGCTCCACCTCGCATTCCTAAGGGAGTATTAAAGTGTTCGGGGCATAATCTTAATGCCTGAGCTGCCCAGAACTATTCAGTTGTCGAATATTTGGGCTAGACTCCTTGTGCAATGTCCGCGCTTGAAGTGCTTTAGACTTGTCCTTGGTAGAGGAAAGCTTTGTTTTCTTCTCTTGGGGTTAGTGACGATAGCTCATCTTCCATTATCAAATTTGAAACCATGGGAGTATAGCCTCACTTTCCTTACTACATGTCTCTTTTGATTCATGTAGAGTGTCTTAACAACACCGTCAAATGCACTGTCATTGATGAAGGCACTGCTGCTTCCGTGATGTCTTTGTCTTGTTGGAAGGGCTTGGGTTCTCCTGAGTTGTCTCAATACACTACTATGTTGATAGATTTCAATGGTAGATCATTTCGACTGCATAGGATTCTTCCTTCTCTAAAGGTCCAATTGGGAGGGAAGACCGTCACGATCGAAGTCGAGGTGGT
Organism: Pseudotsuga menziesii; assembly: GCA_001517045.1. Classification (NCBI taxonomy): domain Eukaryota; kingdom Viridiplantae; phylum Streptophyta; class Pinopsida; order Pinales; family Pinaceae; genus Pseudotsuga; species Pseudotsuga menziesii. The sequence goes on from LPNX010497953.1 coordinate 35,466, forward strand.
TGATGCGCCCCTTGACTACAATATTTTGCTGGGTAGGAATTGGATGTATAGTATGCAAGCCGTAAATTCTTCCCTCTTTCGAGTGATATGGGAATATTGTTATGTTTTATCGGACATCATTCCATAATTTGAGTATCAATGCATCATCAGGAGCTTATATCCCTATTATCAATCATTCTCTGCCAAAAACTGGGAGTGTGGGCGTGGGTATGTATCCTTCTCTTATGGGAACCTTTAGTTGTCCTATGCCCGTTCTTATGATTGGGTCTAGTTTTGGTGGGGATTCATCCTCGTTGAATTCGATGTATTTTCGCACTACCCATATGAAATATCCTTGGATTCTTCCTTCATCGAGTCCTTCATTTGGACCTATCGAAACGGACGTGTCGTTTCCTACAATGATGGTAACATATCAAGAGAATATTGATCAGTTTGCAGAGCCTAGTCCTTCCTCTTCATGCATGAAGGAGGAGGACCTGTATGTGTTTCCTACATAGGTATTTGAGTCATATCACACACATGATTGCCTCGATGATGTTTTTCCATCGGATGAAGCGATTCTTGAGGCCATGTCTTGGGTTGAGCCACCTTGGGAGGAGTTGCATCATCGATCATATTTTCTTCCTAATCTTGACCATATGGAGCATGATGACTTTAGAGAGATTCTTAGCGAGAATATTGGTAGTCCCGTGGTTCCATTTAGCTCTCCTGGTCAGATGGCTGATGGGAACATGGCGAATTTGTCACCTACTATTCCTATCAATATTTCTCGCGATCCTGGAAAAGTTGAGAATGTCTTCATTGGGGCGGGTTGTTCCCTCGATGAGACCAAGGAGTATACCGAGCTGTTTAAATAGTTTAGGGACATATTTTCTTGGTCATATGAGGACATGCCAGGTATCGACCCTCGTATTGTCGAACATAAGATCAAAACTTATCTGGATGCGAAGTCGGTTCGACAAAGTTTGCATGCTGTGAATCCTTGAAAAGCACCCTCCATTAAGGCTGAGATAGAGAAACTGTTGAAAGATGGTTTTATCTATCCCATTCCCTTGATGGAATGGGTTTCAAATCCCATTCTGGTAGATAAGAATAAGGGAGTGATTTGTATATGCACTGATTTCCATGACTTAAAGCGCACATGTCCTAAGGATAATTTTCCCACACCATTTATTGATCAGATTTTGGATGAGTGTGCAGAAAGTGAGGTATTTTCCTTTATGGACAATTTTTCTGGGTATAATCAAATCCAAATTAAGCCTGAGGATGAACATAAGAAAACATTTATTTGTCCTTGGGGTAATTTCGCATATCGAAAGATTCCTTTGAGCCTTAAAAATGCTGGAGCTACATTTCAGCGGGCCATGACCTTAAATTTTCACGATCTTAAAATGATTATTGAAGTATATTTGGATGGCCTCGCTACTCACTCTCGTTTAAGAGTGCACCATCCATATCATTTGAGATTAGTGTTTGAAAGATGCTGCAATTACCAGGTTCCTTTAAATCCTCATAAGTGCATCTTTTGCATGACTGTTGGTCGCTTGCTAGGATTCATCGTATCCAAGGAGAGTATAAGAGTCGATCCTTTAAAGGTTGAGGGAATACTTCAATTGTCTCCCCCGCATTATATTAGACACCTTCAGTGTTTGCAAGGCATGGAAAATTTCTTGCGGAGATTCATGGTTAATTTTGCCAACTTGACTAAAGGATCTATGCGTCTTTTGAAGAAGGACACCCCTTTTTACTGGGATGAGTGAGCCTAGGAGTCCTTTGATGCTCTTAAGCAAGCCTTAGCAACGACCCCTGTGCTTAGTCCACCTAACTATAGCCGTGATTTCTTGATTTATGTGGCCGCGTCTATGGAGATGGTTGGTATGGTTTTGGTTCAAGAGGACGAGGAGCTCCATAAGCATGTCATATATTATTTTAGCTGAAACCTTATTGATGTGAAAATCCGCTATTCCCATGTGGAGAATCTTGCCTTAGCCACCGTTCATGTGGTTCAACGTTTGAGACATTACATTATCATTTTCCAAACCTTCGTCATAGCTCATATCAATCCATTTCAGTTCATCCTCACTAGAAGGATGATAGGGGGAAAATACAATAAATGGATTGTCATTTTTCAAGAGTTTGATCTCAAATTCGTTTCGATGAAATTGAAGAAATCATTAATCTTTGCGGAGCTCATATCATATTTTCCAAGTTTGGAGGAGGAGGAGGTTTATGAAGACACGTTTTTCGATGAGCATATTTTCCTTATCTCAACTTTGGACCCTTGGTACAGAGATATCATTGTGTATTTGCAAACGTTGAAGGTCCCCACTCACCTTTCACAGGATGAGTGACAACGATTACGTCATATGGCTAAGAACTACCTTATAGTGGATAACACTTTGTACCGCCGTGGGGTAGATTCCATTTTTCGTTGTTGTTTAACCCATGATGAGGCTAAGGTTGTGCTGAATGATTACCATGGAGGGGCATGTGGTGGTCATTTATCTGGGCTTTCTACAGGCCAAAAAATCTTGAGAGCTGAATATTTCTGGCTGTCCATATTCAAAGATTGCGTTAATGTGGTCAATAAGTGCCACCCTTGCCAGGAATTTGCACGTAATATGCACTCTCATCCAACCCCGTTACATCCTATTATTACTACTGGTCCCTTTGCCAAGTGGGGGCTTGATTTCATGGATTGCAACCTAGCTTTGGCTGGGGGGCATCACCATATCATTGTGGCTGTCGATTACTTCACGAAATGGGTAGAGGCTATGCCCACGGTTAAATCCGATAGTGAGATAGCCGTGCATTTCATTTTCAACTAGATTATCACCTGGTTCAACATTCTGAAAGAGCTTGTCACTGACCATGGCAGCCACTTTCAGAATAAAATGATGGCAGATTTGGCTTCCAAGTTAGGATATAATGAAGAGCACTCCTCTTCTTATTACCCTCAAGTGAATGGACAAGTTGAAGCAGTGAATAAATCACTTAAGTCTATTCTCCAATGAACCATTACACAAAGCAAGATGAATTGGTATATCATGTTGTATCCTGCTTTGTGGGCCTATAGAACTGCGGTTAAGACTGCCACCAGTTTCTCTCCATATCAACTTGTGCATGGGGTGGATTCTGTCTTACCCGTTGAGTGCGAAATCCCTTCTCTGAAGCTAGCTATAGAGCTTTTACCAGACACTTCCGCATTGGAAGAACGTTTGGTCCATTTAGAGCAGCTTGATGATCAACGCTGAGATGCCTTAGTGGCTCTAGAGGTAAATAAGCATCGCGTTAAGATCCAATATGACAAGTCTATCCGTCCGAGGAAGTTTAGTGAAGGTGATTTGGTCCTTTTGTGGGATCAAGCTAAAGAACCCTTGGGGCAGGGAAGTTTAATCCCATGTGGCATGGTCCTTATGTGGTCAAACGTGTATTAGAGAAAGGCACCCATGAGCTGGTTGATTATGAAGGGACATCCTTGGCGAAGCCTAAAAATGGGCTCTATCTCTAAAAATACTATGCATGATCTTCAGCCAGGGCTGATTTTTGTATATTATTGTACAAGTTGCATTGCATAGTTAGGTTTTCTTATGGTGATAGGGTTTGTTGATTAGCTTTCATTTCTTATGGCAGATGTCGATGGAGTCTTCCGTTCACATAGGATTCGCTAATGGTGCTAGCCACCGCACTCAAAACTTAGCTTCGGCTGCTTGGGTGATCTATACTCCTACGGGTCAAGTATTGTCTTCAAGAGGCATATGTTTATAGTCTTCTTCAAACAATGTTGCTGAATATAGTGCCTCCATTGGGTTATTGCATGATGCCATCTCAAATGGTGTTTAGTCTCTTGAGGTATGTCTTGATTCGCAAATAGTAGTTTCATAGCTTAACGGCTTGTATCGCATTAGAGATCCAACATTATTACGAAGATTCTTACGTGTTAGATTGCTAGAATGAAAATTTGAGAATATAACATACATTCATTTTCCAAGAAATTTTAATCAAGTTGCTAACTCATATGCTAAATATGTGTTAGATTGGCATTTGTTTCATAGACCATAAGCATAATCACAAGCAAATTTTACACACATGTAAATAAAATAAAATCTATCATCATAAAAGTTTTTCATTAATATCTAAAAAGTGATGTCATAATACATAAGTGTCATAATACAAAATTGAGGCTTCCAAGCCACCAAGACATAATAAATGGTCATACAAAAATGATTACAACCAGGTCTTTACGCCTAAGGTGGAGGGGGGTTCTGATCATGGTAACACACTACGGATATATCTAGTCGTCAAAATAATTGAACCCATGCTCATGCTACACCAACCACCTGTCGCTACATGGCCTCAGGAAAGTCCTTGACTTGCGCCATGGGTACCCTGTGTCAAACGAACAAATTTTGTGTGGATGCTTTGGAGCATCCGCTCCGCATCCGCACCCATTATGTCATCTCCTCTTCCCCTCCATCGATGATGAGGGAAACTATTTGGCCGTCGTGGGCCGACATCTATATATACATGACAGATTGTCACTATGTGTCGTCACACCAAAAACATGCTTTTTGATTCCATATATCAGAAAACACAAAAAAATTAAATAACTCAAAAAAATTAAAAAGTGGGTTTGGGATTCTTTACCTATGTCACCATAAGCCGCTCCTGGTGGTAGGGGCATATCCGGGTCTCCGCAGAAGTCTATTCCTACATAGGGGTAGTCGTCTATGGTGACGATCTGTCTCCACCACCATGGAAAGAAGTCTGTTGGGTAGGGGTTAGCCACCCTACCGCCTCCCAGTTTGCGCATGACATTTTCCTAGCGTCGCTGGGCTGGATCCCTGACTCCATGTGGAGAAATGTCTACTCTAGGGCTTAGCCCTGACACCTGCTCAAAGAAAAATGTGCTTAGTGTACTGTTGAACCCAAAGTTCCGCACCCTGCCGATCTTGCACTCACTAAGCTATTGTTTCCTGTTGCTCAGCAGTGTAGTAATCCAATCGTATATTGTAGGTCGCATGCACTCTACCACATAGAACATCATTGGCCGCGAGGCCTAGTGGAGTGATGCTAACCCTGCAATCCTGCTTGGCTTTGAGCTCTAGAATCTGAATAGAGTTTGTAAGGATTTGAATCCCAACCTTTTCCGTATCCGAAAAGCAGTACACAGCAATGTACTCATCTATGGTCAGCCCTCTTCCTGTCCCACGAGAGTGGAGGTTCACCGTCTCTCCTCGTCGAGACAAACCAGTGATAAAATATATGTTCTCAACCTCAATGCTGAGCGACATCCCATATATTTGAAATGTTTCAGACTCTGGATCCCAATAGTCTACCAATACTTGGAGTAGTCTTGGTTTGGCTCTCAAGCTGCCAAGACACCAAAACTTGTACAAGCCACATGCTTGTAATGCTTGTTGAGCCATTAGATCACCTTGCACATCTTCCTCAACATCATCATGCTCTCTTTCCCTCCACTCTAGCACCATCCTGCACAAAAAACCAAGTTTTGATCATTATTTTCCCTTGAAAACCTTGTTTGTGTCCCTGTACTTGACTGTTCTCAAAACAATTGTGTATGTACGTGGCTTTCAGTGCATTTCCTGCGTATTTTGAGCCCTATACGCGGAAAAAAGCCCGATTTCCACATGGGCCGAAATGCACATGTTGGGATGGCTCAAAGAATAAATTGGACCATGAAAATTCAAAAAATTTGCATGAAAATGAAAGGGATGAGCATGAGAATCTACCTGGATCAAACGGGGAGGGATTTTGCTGGACGATGCTCCTGGAATTCGCTTCTGAAGTTATGAGCTCAAATGCACTGTGTTGGGTAAAAATTTCAAATAGTATGAAATTTTTAAAATTTTTCACTATTTATGGAAAAATTTTTAAAATTTTGCCCACTTTCTATAGTTTTTGACCATTTATGACCAATTTGGTCCATTTGAACTAATGTGATGTTGTAGGAATCCATTTAATCCATTTTGACCTATTCGTGCCTATTTCAGGTATTATGTTTAAAATGACATATAGGTTAGGTTCATATCTATTTTATCTTTGCATAACCTTATGACTTTTTCATTTTAACCTTAGGGACGAACCCATTCCATCTTGTTATGGAACCTTCTTGCTGCTTTTAGAAGTGACATGATGTGAATGGTAGAGCTTTACCATACATGGGTACCCTAATTAGATCCTGTTTGCATTTGGTGCCCAGGCCGACATTTCTCCTTTAGGGTGTGGGAGTCCTTTGTATATTACCGCCATGACTTTGAGTAAGAGCTTCATACTCCTCTTGACCTTTTATGCTGGCTGTTTCCCCGGGACTCCCTTGTATATGTCAAGTTGTAAATGCATTATCATGAGTTTTGCTTTCCTTATTGAGCCTTATGCTGGCTTCCTTGAATTTTATTATCAGCCATATAGCCCGAGCTTGTCTCATGTCTAGCCAAGCAGAGCCTTTTTATATATCTTTTGTAGCTTGATTCCCCATTTTTTATTGGGAGGGGACTTTCCCCTGAGTGTCGTTATCCTACTCATGTTTCCTTGCATTGAGCATAGGTATGTTCCACTACTTGGGACTAGTTTGTTTTCCCCTTGACACTTGTTTTCTAATTCATAGGAGTACATATACAATTTGCACATCAAAATTTCAAAATTTTGTAGATCTGTCCCCTGTTCAGTTATTTACTTTGAACGTTCAGGACTAAGCCCCTTGGCTTTCATGTACTTCTCTTGCTGGTTCTCAGCTCTTGGCTTATCCCAAAGTCTAGGAACTTTGTGGCCGCTGCCCTCTTTATGTTCCCTTGTTGGGCAGTCCCGGCGTAAGTGATGTCCTTTGCATTCCCAACATTTCGCTTGCTGCCTCATCTTTCCCTGCTCAATTTCCTTTGAGTCTTCATGCCTGGACCATTTCTTAACAGATCGCTTGGACGAATGTTCCATCATTGGTCCACTTCCCTTGCCTTTATGGATTGCTCCCAGAAGGATTTTGACCTCCTTTTGCAAACCAATAGAGTCTTGCAAAATCTGGTGGTTCATCTCATTCTTCCTTTTTTGTATCTTGAGAATCTCTCCAAGATTCTCTTGGGTCTTGGTAATCATTTGGAGGAGACTTCCAGCCAAGTCCAGTAACTTTTGGTCTGGTTCCATGATCAATGTGCACCAATGGATTTCACCTTTCTCACATGTGAAATGCATCATTGAAATTCTGTTAGACCAAGCATAATATAGGCATTAAAATCAGTCAATTAATTGCCCAATTGGCATGACTAGCAGCGTTTTCATTACTACTCATTTTGAGCTCTTCAGGACAATCACATGTCCACATGCACCCCTAGGATGCTCTCATAGTCCTCGCTTCCAGCGATACCTATATTCAGACATTGAATAAATCGACATGTTTAGTTTATTCTCATCAGTTTTTTTATTTTTTATTTTATTTATTTATTTTTTATCTCTTAAACAAGAGCTTAAAACATCATAACCAAATCATATACACATGCATATTCATAAGCAAGAATTGCAAAATAATCCAATAATTATCTGTATTGTGCATTTCCTCGTTGGTCCACAGGATCCTGCTTCGCTTTGCAAGCCTTGGGATCGCCTATGGACTTGGATGTTAGGTCAGCACGCAGGCTGCTTCACAACATCCTTTTAGCTATATATCAGGCACAGCCAAGCCAACCTTCATTTGGGTTTATCAGACCGTCAACAAATCTCCTGTACTTATATCAACAATACACTTATATCAACAAACAATCATCAGCCAAGTCAACACCGTTGGGTTTATCAGGCCATCAACAATAACACATGCACTTATATCGACCATTTCCAGGTTTTATTTCCAGTAGTGAGCTCTAATGCCACTACCCCATATCACACAAGAGACCATTCCCCTCTTTGAGTTGACAGTCCCTCAGAAATGTCTCCTTTTTCGATGCCCTTTAGAGAGACCACTCCCTTCTCTGAGTTAACAGTCCCTCAGGAATGTCTCCTTCTTTGTGCTCTTTAGTAGAAGGTAGGATGAGCTCAGGCCATTGTTCATTTAGTGTACAATACCAGACTACATTTGTTTAGCCTAACAACACAAGCAATATAAGCATATTCGTTAGCGTTATTGTTCTAAAATTGTAACCATATTTCATACCATTCACTATCAAGTATTGAGACACCAGGAGTGCATCCACTCCCTAGGGTGTAATCAATATTGAAAACCCCTTCCATGATCCGACATCGGGAAAGTGTGCACCCTTTTCTGGTCTGTTCCATGTAGGCCCTATGCATACTCAAGCAATCTTCCATAAAGAAAACAAAATCAAAACATGCTCTGCATATTGAATTTAACAATTTGACATGCGTATTCTTAGCTAGGGTCATAGAACACTTATCCATTTGCCGAAGCAGTTTTCCTTCGTTAAGGAGGAATGGGGGCTCCCTTCTCTGAGTTGACAGTCCCTCGGTTTTCCATCCCAACTCCTCTTTTCATGTCGTATCCACACATGTCTTATTGACATAATCTATACCATCTCACTCATGTTGCTTACCAAGCATGTAGTACAGATGAGACATTTCCAAAATGTCCAATGGAGTTTCACCCAAAACCCATTCCAAGATAAGGGAAAACCTTCCCATGAAGTTTGGCTCCTGCAGGAAAGCACACATGATCTTCCTGCAGTGTGTACCCCTGGAACATTCATCAAATAGCCAAACAATCAGTCATTATATGATAATACAATCCAAATTTGATTGTTCCATAACCAAGCAATAACATTATTAATTAAATTCAATGAGAATTTGCAACTCTATTTACTACAGAAATTGATTTGCTTGGAAATGAGGTGATCCTCATTTGTGGGTCCCTTTCAATCAGCACCACTATGCCCATTATAATTTCAGGATTACTAGCATAACATGAATACCCACTTACAATGCGTCCTCCTGACACAATCTTATGCAAGCCAATAGTGATTAGTAGTTGTCAGCAATTTCTCAGATTCGAAATTCACAATTCAAATTTGACAACTCATTATGCATACAAACTATTTTCATAGCCATGAGACTCTTCTCATGAGGTTTGGCTCTTTCACATGGTGGATTTCCAACATTTGTCATGGTCTTACTCTCATTTCCATGCTCCAAACAATCTACCTAAAACTTGAACTTCAATCAGCCAAACTCTTGGTAAGTCTTTATGCATATAACCTTTTCATTGCTACAACAATCACTGAAGCATTTTCAAAATTTACCAAATTCGAATACTTCTAGCTGTTAATCACATCAATATTACCAAAACTTATTTACTTCACGCAATCATCATCATACTTTAAATTACAGGGTACAGTCACATCATTTATGCAATTAAATGAAATGTTTAGATACTCCTTACTGTACAAGCGTATCATTTGTACCACCTTGCTCTTCCATAGAGCATTTCCGAGAGCCAATTGATCCTGACTACCCTCTTCATGCACTTACTATCCTGCATTCATAACAGCTCTTGAAATGGTTCCAGAATTGTCATCAATTCATCATTTCAGCCATTAGTCATTCATAATATCACATGCGCTATCTTAATGCATTCATGCAATGCATCACAACATTTGCACCCATACTTAGGTAATCATTTACTCACACCCTTCATATGCATCCATTCAATGCATGACTACAAGATTTATGAAATATTTTATTGCATATCCACTCAATGCTACCTTGCATTGATGTAGGAATACAATGCATTCAAACATACCATGCATTTCCTAACCATGACTACTTCATATAGGATGCATTACTATAATCAAGATCATCAGTGCTTACTTTCTTCGGGCTACTAAGCTCATAGCAACATAATATAGGCATAACATATTTCTATATGAATGCAATATAAAATTCAAATACCCACATGGTATGAGACCTCTTGCTTTTACCACTCCATGATATTGTCATAATTAAAGTCTTACCTTCATGGGTCCTACTTACACCCTTGACATTACCCGTTTGGTTGGTCCTTTACAGGAGATCGCAGAATTTGCTCACCAACTTTTGATTCTGGACTTGTTGCCTTATCCCTTTCTCCATAGGGTTGCTAGTCATAGTCGTCAGCATCAGCAACATATTCAGCCATGTTCATGTTGTCGTTGGTTTTTCCACTAATGCTAACATCAATGCAATAATCATCATTAGTGGTTCATTATAAACGTATAATCCTCACTATTTTTACCATCATGTAATATCCTATGCATGCAAGGCATATCCTCATACATTTCATGTATAACACTTATAAAATGTAGTTATACTTAGCAAGAAAACTTCTCTTTTTATGTCCCTTATCCTTGCATGGAACTCCTCTTCCACACAACAACTGATTTGACTGCATGGTCTTGCTACCTCTAGGCATGCAATTTCCTAGATTTGTTCATTTGACAGCAACACCTTTCTCTTTCAGGCAATCACTTAGCACTTTGCTGCTCTTGCCTATCCATATGTTTCATTCTGACCCTGGGTGTGAAAACCACATCATTTCAAAAATGATGGCAAAACACACCACTGAATGTTGGGTCTGAAATGCGAACTCCAGCCACCTAGGGTTTTCTTCCTTGTTTAGTCCTGAAATTGCTGAGAACCCCAATGAGAAATTCACTGCAAATCCCACTGGAGCACTAGCTGGAACTACTAAAATTACCATTGGAAAACCCAATTTTCTTTCTCCCTATCGGGTCCCTTCCCAACTAAGTTTCCGATGCTTCGGTGGTCAAAATGCCTAGCTCATTGGCGGTCTATTCCGTTATTTTTATCCGGCGTTTCGCGGGGCAAAATGACTAGACTTTTGATTTGCATCGGCGAGAAAACCGACTGTTCATCGGGTCCTCTCCTTACTAATATTTTGGTGTTTCGGCAACTGAAACCTCTAATTTCTTCCGTTGTATCGACGAGTTGCTTGTCTACTATTCTGAGTTTCATCCGTGATTCCTTGGTTTATTTTCGTCCGCAGTATCAGGTCTGTAATCATCTATTGCTCCGAACTTCATCGGCGACAGCATAGACTAACCTGTTGCGTCGGCGACCGGGTAACTTCGCATCGGACGGTTAGTCCCTTTAGCTTCCGCAACGACGGCCTACAATCGAACTATATCTTCTGCAGCTCACGACTTTGTCAACAGTCAGAGCAACTAGGATTTTGCGGCATCGACGCTCGAAGAACATCAGGTGATTAGTTATATATATGGCCGCAATGGCGGCCCATGATCTCTCTGTTAAGTCATGAATTTGTTTTCTTTAGTTTTATATTTTGCTTGTGTTTTTGAAACTTGCTAATTTTCTTACTTCTAGGAAATTTTGGTTTAGAGTTCAAACTTGAGTTTATGCCTTTAGGTCTTCATCATTTTTGTTTTTTCCTATGTTTTGAAGGGCTCTATAGAGTATATTTTGATTAATGGTTTCATCAATAACACTAAGATCAAGGGTTAATCATATAAACCTATTTTTAAAGTTGGATTAGTGATCAAATAACATAAATTATATTTTTGAACTTTCTTGTAGCGCAAGAGCGAAAATAATACTCTGACGTGCTACAAGAAAGTCGCGATTGTCCAATTGGTCATTTTTCGCTCTATTTTTTTCAATGATTTCGTTCCTAAGGTGATTAATCACATCAATTAGCAAGTATGATACGTGTCTTGCCAGGCTAATCATGTAAACAGGTGTTTGGTCATCGTGTGAAGGAGATCATGGCAGTTCGATGCAAATGCATGGAAAATCAAGACAGAGAGTGGAATGAGGCAATATTTTCAGGAAGAGGTTCTCAAACTAAGGATTATGAAGCTAGTGGATGGTGGGGTGGAGACACATTGATGAAAAATTAGGAATTTGGCAGTTGAAGGAAGAATTAGGGTTTCCCAGCGTGACAGTTAGAAGTGAGTTGGAGGGTTGAAGACACCTGGAGCATTCAATTCGACATCTAGCGAGTCTAGGAATCAACTTCCAACGCCAGTATTAAGCTTTGAATGAGGTATCCCGCGTGACCTTTGTCATGACTTGTTAAAATTGGGGTTTTTTCTGATAAGCCCTATGATGTCAAATTTTTAGAGGAAGACATGAATTTACTTACTCAACAAACTTTCAATGATGAAATATTAATCAAAATGTATAAATAGGCATCGTTAGAGTTAGTAAAGTTCATTACAGCACTGTTGGAGGTTTCTGGTTCTGTGTTTAAGCCAAATTATTGAAACTTGGCGCAAAGCATTTCCCAAATTGGTGGTAGGATAGACTGTGTTAAATTGAAGATAAATAGATTATGAGAGTTCAAAGGAAAATTGACTACCAAGACTGTGCAAACTTGAAGAAAAATAGGCAGTGAAATTACTAACAGGTGCTGAAAACTATATAGAAGATGAAGAGGAGTGGGAAAACCAATAGGGCTGAGCCCACTGATCTCATTTGGATACATAAATGTCCAGGATGTGCTGAACTCTTTGAAAATGTTGGATGGCTGATTTTTTTTAATAAAATTGATGGATATAATGCTGAAGTCTCTCACAAGTTTGCTCAGTGTTATGACAAAGACACTATATCTTTTGATATTTTAAAATTCAAATTGACTACAGATTTGGTGGTTGAAGCAACAGGGGTTAAAAATGGAGAACTTTGGTTCAAGAAAGTGCCATTTACTTTTAATGCACAAAGGTATCTCTTGCCTGGTATTGTTCCAGATTGGTGCAAGGGAGTGCCTATTCATAATTTCAGAGCTGAATGGGTAGAACCTATCAAGGTTTTACAAAGTTATATTACATGTGAGGGAAGGTATGCCTTCATTTTCAAGTACCATTTCAGGTTCCTTCAACACCTTAGTAGTGAATCAAAGATGAATTTGCCTTTTTTCCTGCTAAAGAGCCTACAGAAGATGTCTAGCAGAATCAAAGAACACCAAGACCATACTAGACAGTCCATATTTCACCATGGACTTATCAAACTTATTATCAACAGTGTTTTGCAGAAAGAAGGAAAAACTTGGGAATACTTTCTTTTTTGGTTAGGGTTCCAAAATAGTCAAGAAGGACAGTCTACTAGAAAGCAAGCTGACAAAGGACAAACCTTGATCACAAAATTAAGACAAAAAGTGAAGGTTGAAGATGAAGAATGTGTCAAATTAGAGGAAGTTGCAGAACCTGTAAAAGAAGATTGTGAATCTAAGCAGCATCTAGATGACAGTGAGAACAAAAATTTGCAGTTTATTCACAGGGAGACTCAGCCTATTCAGAATGATGCACCAGCACAGACATTCGTTGATGAGAAGATTGTATTTATAGAGAAGGTTTCAGGTGATGAAAAAAACACTAAAGTTCGAAAGCAAAGTCCAATTACAGTCTTGTCTGAGGATGAAACATACTTGTTGGAGGAGGATAAGCTTACTGTCATTGATAAAACTAGGGTTGGCACAAAAAAAGAGTTTTACAGTGAGGAGGATAGGATAGCAGTACCAAAGAAAAAGAAGCTTAAAGTTAAGGAATTTTCCTATGTCACCCATCAAGGCAAAACTTTAAAAATGGTAGGAGAACTTGCTCCAGGCTGGACACAAAAGACTAGACCCAGAAACAAACTAAGGCTAAACATGAAGAAATTACTAAACCCTAAATTGAATACAGAGGGGGTAACTGTGATTGATAAATCTTCCTCTGATGAAAAGCTAGATGTTGGAGAGGGTGACAACAAAGGGAAAAAACCATTGAAATCAAAAGAAGAATATAGCCTCATTGAGACCAAACTGTCTGATGTATTTTTGAAAATACAAGGTTAAATGTTAAAAGAGCAACCAAAAGATGAAATAGAGGTTTCTCATTCAGAAAACAAATTGATGGTTGATGAAAATGTTCCTGGTGAAACTGAGATTTAATAAAACCTAAGTTTTCATGATGCTCCTACAGAGTTGCTGCCTGAAGATGAGGAAATCTTTAGAAGACTTAATATTCCATGGCTTCCTAATGAGCTGCAAAGTACAACAGGAAATAAAGCATTTGATTCAGAGAAAGAAAATTTACGGAGAACTATAAAGAAGTATAAACATCAAATATAATATATGTAGGAGACAAGTGATGGTTTGATTATGGCCAATAAAAGACTCAGAGAAGACCTAGACGAGGTGAATAATCACTACCAGGAACTAATTGCAGTCTCAAAAGAGGTAGTAAAAAGAAAAAGAAGCACAGAGTTGCAATTTACAGGGATAAAACAGACCATCAGAGAGCTACATCAACAAAATGAAGAGCTTACTAGAAGAATGACAGAGATGGAAACAGAGCAGCTGAAGGCTAAGAGAAAGGCCCAAGCCTTAGAGGGGATAACTTTGCTAGCAGAGGCTGCTAAAGACCTACGAGGCTTGTTAGCAAAATCAGTTATTTGTTATATTTTGAAGAATATTTTACTTTTGTAATTGTTATTTTGATAAAACCATTTCGATGAGTAGGCTGAAAAGGTAGTTAGGGTTTTACCCTTTAGCTGAATTTTGAAATATAGTATTAAGATAGGTCACAAAGAGGACTAAGGGTTCGAATTTTTGGCTGGCGAGAGGAGGTCTCTTGACTTGTTGATAAGCTAAGTAATTGACTCTCATGTGTATTTGATGAACTGATTATGAAACATATGCTCCATTTTACCCTTCAGTCTGTTCTTTGGCTTCATTTTTAGCTTGTTTAGCTACACATTTGGTAATTTCGTTGCTGGTTTATAGTTTTTATGCTTGTAGTGCTTGCCATTTGTGGATGAACTTCAATGTTATTTTTTGTTGGATACATGGTTATTATGTTATGCATCTCAGTTTTTCTTTACTTGTGATTTAGTTCTTATTTGGGTTATGAATGTATTCCCTCTTGTCACCAAACTTCACAACTAGAAAATCTTTAAAAACCCTAAAAACCTAGTTTTGTTTGATCAAAATATTTGAGATTATGTTGGCTTGTTTTCTTGTAGTTTGGAAACAATTTTTGGCATAAACATCTTTGGCGCCGTTGCCGGGGAACGAAGTTGAAAACAGATTTTTCCCTGGGATACTTATCATTTCACTGGTTTTAAGAGGTGAACTTAAACCATCATATCTTATAGACTACTTTTCACCAGTTTGTCACAGTGGCTACTAGGGGAATTGGAACTAGAAACATACCTATTTCACCTTTGTAGCTGGGTGTTTCATCCCTTGAACAGATATTGAAGACAGCAAGGAAGATTAGAAGGTCTCAGTCATTACCATCTCTATGTGACCCTGACGAGTTGGATGGTTCGTTACCTTCATCTATTTTGAGAAAAGAAGAAGAAACTTCACCTTGGTTAAAGCCTATAATTCCTGTCAGTAACTTCCAAATTTTCATTGATCGTCAATCTTTCAAAAAAGCTAAAACAGTCTATCCTAGTAAGATACCTCTATTTCAGTTGAAAGTAGGTAAAATCCCCTTTTAGACAAGTTCAAGCCAAATCTCTCCATCACCAAAGTCAGTCAGACTTAAAATGGTAGTCCAAAATCAGCCTATAGACATGATGGACCGAATGGTTGCAGCTAGATATGCACCATTGGTTTTGCCTCATCCTTTGAATGCACTGCCCGGAGGTGACTATTAGAAATACTTGCCTAGGTTTAATGGACAGGGTGAAACTACAGCTGAAGAACACTGGGAAGCTTTTCTTAGCTATGTTAATAACCAAAACATTGAAGCCAAGGATGTATGGGTGAGAATGTTTGTGCAGAGCCTTGATGGAGATGTTAGAAAATGGTTTCGAGAGCTTCCTGCTAATTCTATCACCATCATTGAAGAGCTTCAGGACCTCTTCATGAGACAATGGGGTGACACCAAAGACCATACTTATTACATAACTGAGTTTGGAGCCCTTAGGAGAAAAAGGGATGAAACTATTGCAGAATTTTCAAAGAGATTTAACAAAATGTATAGCAGAATTCCTGTAGAAATAAAACCTTCAGAAACATCTGCAAAGCTTACATATGCAAATGATTTCGACCATGAATTTTCCTTACTACTAAGAGAAAGAAGACCTGTTTCTTTACTGAACATGCAGGATGCATCATTGGAGGTGGAGTCTAACATATTGGATTCCAATAGATTGAAGAAGGAAACAACTGTTGACTAAATTGTCATTGATGCCAATAGGTGTGTGTTAATGTGTTTTGGTGCTCCTTGAGGAGCCTCTGAGGATTGAGTAAGTGTCAGTGTCAAAGGAGACCTTTTGACCTTGTCCAAGCCCAAGTCTGAAGCCCTTGGAGCCCTTGGGACAATGGCAAAATCCCTATAGAGTGTTCAAGTAACCCTAAGTGGGTCGAAAAAGTTGCAAGGGTCCAAATAACCCCTTCAGTGGTCATTTGCGTGCTATTAAGTTCTTGGTACCCCAGGAGGAGTCCCTAAACCCATAATCATCTAACCACTACTCTTAAGTTAAAATATTAAAACACATTAAAAACAAAATTAAAAAGACTTATCTTTGAATACTTTAATGATTTAAATATTAAAAAGTTTTAATAAATAAAAATTAAAATGGTTTAATAAATAATTTTTTTTAATTAATTAAATATTATTTTTATTAAAATGTTTTACCAAAAAAAAAAACATTCCTTTTAAATTTATTAATCAAACTCATTAAAACATGGAAATATTTATTTAAAAAATAAAATTTGACAATGTAATGAGGTTGGCCCTATCCTTTGACTTAACATCAAATAAAGGTATAAATACACAAATTTTTTACGTGGAATGGGTGTGGAGCTGAACTGGTTTTTGATGGAGACAATTTTCAGAGCAAGAGTCCCAAGCTTCTACAGTGAGATTGCAGTAGAGATTTTTTTTTGAGAAAATTTTCTATCTGTTTTGAGGAGCCGCAGTGAAGGAAATCTTAAGTCTTTGTGTGAAATCGGGTGAAACAGCTCTAAATTTTGTTTTTTTTTAATGGAAACAAATACCAAGAACTCCACTCCAGAGGGGAGAAAGAAATATCAATCTGATGCAGAAGGGTTTTGATACTTTCATGGGTTTGATATAGAGGAATTTATCAGCTATCAGCTACATCACGCGTTGTGTTTTCTGCCTCTGAAGACTCCATAAATATTCATAAAGACTCGCCCTCCAGTCCTCGGATATATTCCCTCCAAGGTTGCCATCAACTTCGTTTTGCCCTACCTGGTTGAACTGTCCTCCAAGGCAATGCAGAGCTGAGTTTGAAGTTTGTGCAGTGCAGTGTTTTCTTTTTTGGGACAGAGTTGATCTGAGGTAGCAGCAGTATAAAATAAAAGAATGGATTCAGGAAAAATTCAGACTCATATATAGTAGCAGCAAAGTGTGGAGCAGTAGACTCAGTTCACGCGGTCGGCAGAGAACCATAATTATAGACCAGTTTTTTATTTTCTTACACAGCATAGCCGAGTCTTCCACAAGTCTACCTTTTTGTTTTGGTTGATACTGCTGCCAAGTTTTTGGAAGCAAAGATCAGAAAGACTAGTCTCGAGTAACATTCAAATCTTGCAAGGTATGTGCAACTCATGAAATCTGTGTAGCAGGAATGATACAGTGATATGTATTGAAATATATAAATACATTTACATAGAAAAATACATTTGTATGAGTAAATGAAGTGGCATGTAATAAAGTAAAACAGTGATATGAGAACAGGAAATATATATTTGTACAAGTGTAATAATGTCAAGTGATGAACTATGAGCATATATAAAAGATACAGTGATATGTGAGTCTGTAAGAGTGAGTGTGTATGTATAGAAAGTATAAAAGGGAATGCATATTCATTAGTTTGCAAACAGTAGTTTGTCTTTTTTTTGATGATACTCTTCCATGCTATGATGCACAGTCAGCTATACACAAATTTGATGATACATGTTTTGATAATGATGACATGATGCATGCCATGGTGTGATGCCATATTTCTTTGCACTATAATGAGTACTTATTACATACATATTCGCACATACTAGATGATGATAGTACTTACTGTTTCATGACGGTTCATACTTGATGACATTGACGCAAACTCTATGATGATGCATGTCTGATAATTGTGTATAGAGCAGTGTGTGTGTCAGTGATAAGGCTGATTTGGCAGTGAACAGTGAACAGAGGTTATCAGTAGCAGGAAATTCTACACATAGCACAGATCTATTGAAGGGCCAAGCAAGTAACCAGCAGTGTTGATGAGCAGTTTGATCAGCAACTTTTATGTTTAATATGACAGTGATGACATGGGAAGAAAGATATTTTGACAGTGACTAGAGTGCAGAGAATATCAACAGCACAGTTTGGTATGTGACAGGTCCACAGGTTCAACAATTTTCTTATCAGGGTGGCAGGAGGAGGCAAGTAAAGGAGGTCGTAGCCTCCTTCTGGTAGAAGCCGAAAAACTAGGGAGTGGCAGCTTCCTTCAGGTCGTAGCCTGTAAATCAGGGGGTCATAGCCTCCTTCTAGTTGAAGCTAGAAAAATTGAAGTCTATATAATAAGATGGTTGTTCCTTTCATCCAGTTATTTTTGGACAACTATTATTAAAAAGGATTTCGTGGTTTTACCCCTAGAACTTGGGTTTCCATGTTAAAAACTGTTGTGTACTGTGCATCTTGCTATCTTTATACATACTGATGATGTGCTGTGATTGGTGATCAGCAACCTACTTTTGATTAAATTTTTTAATTGTACAAATACTGATTCACCCCCCTCTCAGTATTTCAACAATTGGTATCAGAGCAGGTTCCTTCAGAACAGACTAACCGCTGGAAGGTAATCATGGGGAAATTTGCTAAACAAAGCAAATCTGGAACACCCTTGTTTGATGGGAGCAACTATGCATTCTGGAGTATAAGAATGAGAGCCTTCATAGAAGCTGAAGGAATCCAAATATGGAAGAGTATCGAGAATGGGTAAAAAGTACCAAAGACTGTGCCAACTGATGCAGATGAGCTAACTCAATACAACAACAACTCAAAGGCCAGAAACCATCTTCTAAGTGCTATAGACGAATCTGTATGAACAATAAAGTAATGAACTGTCCCTCTGCAAAGGAAATGTGGGACAAACTCCAAACCACATATGAAGGAGACCACAAAGTCAAAGAAGCCAAACTTCAAACTTACAGGGGACAATTTGAACAGCTAAGAATGAATGAAGTTGAAGACATAGCAGCCTATATTCTTCAGGTTGATCAGCTCGTGAACACCATCAGAGGATTAGGAGAAGAGGTTGAGGAGACTATAGTTATTTGAAAAATTCTAAGAACTCTTCCCAAAAGGTTCAACCCCAAGATCTCTACTTTAGAAGAAAGAATAGATCTAGATACTATGACAGTGGATCAGCTGCATGGAACTTTAGTAGCTTACGAAATGAGAATTGAAGATGAAGACACGCCAAGAAAGGAAGCAACATTCAAGGTCTCCTCCAAACAAGCTGGGAAGAACAAATCAATGAAAGACAAACCAACAAATGATGAATCTGATGATGAAGAAATAGTCAACTTTGTTCGGAAATTAAAGAGAGGCACTGGAAAATACAAAGGTAAGTTACCTCTTAAATGGCTTTCATGCGGAAAGATAGGTCATTTTGCTTCTAAATGTCCATATGCAAAGAACTCAGATGGTGAAGAGGATGATAGTTTTAAACCCTACAAGAAGTACAATAATTACAAGAATAAGAACAGAAGAAAGTTTGCAAAGAAGAAAAGTCTCTACACAAAAAGAGACAATAACTCATCCAGTGGTGACTCCGATAGTGACAGTGATTCTGATGATGACGATGAACCAGACAAGGTACTCTTTATGGCAATAAGCTCAGATAAGGATCATAATAGTAAGGAAGAATCCGAAGACAAAGGAGAGGTAGATCTTGAGGCTGAACTTGTAAGCGCCTTGAAAGAGTTGAAGAAAGTCAGGAAAGAAAATAGATTGCTTAAGGAAGAGGAACAACGATTTGAACAAACCATTGTTGACTTGAAGACCAAACTAGAAGAAGCCAAACAAGTTGAAGACTCTCTCACTGAACAACTAATGACAAATATAAGAGAAAAGGAGAACTATGAGGCTGAGATAGTATCTTTGAAGAACAAGCTACAGATGAAAGATATCGCAAAGGGTTATGACAACAGTTCCAAGGTTCTAGAACAAATCATCAGCAATCAAAAGTCATTCTTCGACAAGACTGGTATAGGATACAAGCAGAATACAAATGAAGCCTCAAGCTCAATGTTGACAGATAATGAAAAGAAGCCAAAAAGGTATGCAGACATTGTCAAGGACTACAAGAATGAAGAAGAGATCGAACGTCATCTAGAACAACCTGTATTAGAAAAAGGGCCAGCAGAGAGATCAGATCACATAAAAGCACCTCCTCCATATTTTCCCAGGTATGGATACTTCTTTTATGGGCATTGCTTTACATGTGGAAAATTTGGACACAAAGCTGTAAACTGTTTTCAAAGAAGAAACTTTGAGACAAGGAATAACCTTGCAAGCCTTAGATGACCACAGTACAACAACTAATTTGATCCCTTGAGATCAGAAATAGAATGTTACAAATGTAACAACTTTGGTCATATATCCAGAAATTGCAGGACGAGGATACCAACAGTAAAAAATGAGGACTTGCCCAACAAGGTGTGGATTAAACATAATAGCAACAACTATGAATGTGGTATTGCTCTTCAAGCTCAAAATCACGGCTCTGGAAAATGGTATGTTGATAGTGGTTGCTCCAAGCATATGACAGGTGACAAAGATGTTTTCGTCAATATTGAAAAAGATAAAGGATCTGTATCATTTGGAAATAACAATTCAGCAAGAGTATTGGGAAAGGGCACAGTAAAGCTCGGAAGTAAAAACTCCTTGGCTGAAAATGTCTTGCTTATAGATAACATGAAACATAATTTGCTAAGCGTCAGTCAAATGTGTGATCAAGGTCATGAACTCATCTTCAACTCAAAAGGATGTAAAATAAGAAAGCAAGGATCAAGGAAGTTAGCAGCCACAACCACTAGGACTCCAAACAACATATATGTGTTAGATGAGATTGAGTCTGAAAAATGTCATTTGGGAAAAGAAGATGAAAGCTGGCTTTGGCACAGAAGAATGGGGCATATACATTTTGACAATTTGGTCAAAATCTACAAAAACCAAGCAGTTCGAAATATGCCAGAAGTCACAAAACTTGCTAATTCTGTATGTGAACAGTGTCAACATGGAAAACAAACAAGAGTGCATTTTAAGACGAAAGATCTTTCTTCTACAAAACCTTTGGAGCTTGTTCACACTGACCTATGTGGACCTACCAAAAGCAAAGGATTGAATGGTGAGAAATACTTCATGCTACTTATTGACGACTATACCAGGATGACATGGGTATGTCTTCTCAACAGGAAATCAGAAGCATTTGGATGTTTCAAAATGTTCAAGGACTTGGTTGAGAATGAAACATGGTCATGAATCAAGTGTCTTAGATCTGACAACGGTGGAGAATTCACTTCTGATGAATTCAACAAGTACTGTGAAGAGCATGGAATAAAGAGAAAATTTGTAGTAGCTAGAACACCTTAGCAAAATGGAGTTGTTCAAAGAAAGAATAGATCCGTAATGGAGATGGCTTGAACCATGTTGAATGAATCCAAGTTAAATGACAAATTTTGGGGACACGTAGTTCATACAGCAATACACATCTTAAACAGAGGATTACTCAGAAACAAAAATGATAGAACTCCCTATGAGCTATGGACTGGAAGAGCAGCAAGTGTACAACACTTCAGAATATTTGGAAGCAAGAGTTACATCAAAAGAGATGATAAGAAGATTGGAAAATTTGACTCTCGAGTAGATGAGGGCATATTTGTTGGATATTCATCCAAGAGGAAAGCTTACAAATGCTACAATCTGAGATTAGGCAAAGTGATTGAAATCATTAACGTGAAGATAGTTGAAGGAATACTAACATCATCCAGAGAAGACTCAGAAGAATCAGACGATGAAGAAGAGAAAGGTTCCAAGAAAAGAGGTATGAAGAAAATTAAAATGGAAGAACAACCCAATGAGGATGAAGAGCAACTCACGGAAGATGAAGAACTGAATCAACCAACTATCAAACAAGAAGAACAAAAAGGTCATCCATCACCTAAGAATTGGTACCAGAAGAATCATCCATCAAATCAGATTATTGGTGATAAGGATGCCGGAATAGGAACCCGAAGAAGACAATCCGGAAGAAATGAGCAGGTACACTTCTCTCTTTTGTCTACAATCAAACCTGGAACTTTTGCAGAGGCCAGTAAAGATGAACAATGGGTCAAAGCTATGGAAGAAGAACTAGATCAAATCAAGAGGAATGAAACTTGGGAACTTGTTCCAAGACCACATAACAAAAATGTTATTGGCACAAAATGGGTTTTCAGAAACAAAATGAATGAAGATGGACAGGTAATCAGAAATAAGGCTCGATTGGTGTGTAAGGGTTATGCTCAGATCGAAGGAATAGACTTTGAAGAAACATATGCACCAGTTGCCAGAATGGAAGCTATCAGAATGATATTAGCCTACGCTTGCTCCAAAGACATCAAAGTGTATCAGATGGACATAAAATCAGCCTTTCTAAATGGGGAATTGGAGGAAGAAGTCTATATCGAACAACCAGAAGGATTTCAATCTTCAGAAAATGAGGACTATGTATGTAGACTAAAAAGGGCCATATATGGACTAAAACAAGCTCCAAGAGCTTGGTACTCGAGATTGGACAGGTACTTACTACAACAAAAATTTAAGAGGGGAAGTGCAGATAGCAATTTGTACATCAAACAAGACAATGACAGCATACTCATCATTGAAGTTTATGTTGATGATATCATATTTGGAAGTGATGATGATTCATAGAGTCAACAATTTGCTAAAGACATGCAAAAAGAGTTTGAAATGTCATTACTCGGTGACCTTCTTCTTGGGACTCTAGATTTCTTAAAGAACAGAAGGCATTTTTATTACCCAGACAAAATACATTAAGGAGATGTTGAAGAAATTCCAGATGGAAGACTGTAAACCTGTGAGTACCCCTATGATCACCGGTTGTAAGCTAAGCAAAGATGATGAATCTAAAGAAGTTGATCAAAGGCTCTATATGTTAATGATTGGTAGTCTACTATATGTAACTGCCTCCAGACCAGATGTGATGCAAGCCGTTGGACAAGTTGCAAGATTTCAAGCTGCCCCAAAAGAAAATCACATTATAGCAGTTAAAAGGATCTTCATGTATATGAAAGGAAGTATGGATTTTGGACTTTGGTATCCAAAAGGAAATGATCTGACATTGATAGCATATTCAGGCGCAGATTGGGCAGGATGTGTTGACGATAGAAAAAACACTAGTGGAACAACCTTCTTTCTAGGTGGTTGTCTGGTATCTTGGTTAAGCAAGAAGCAGTTTTCAGTGTCCTTATCAACCACAGAAGCAGAATATATAGCAGCAACATCTTGTTGTACTCAGATTCTTTGGATGAAGCAAACCCTGCAAGACACACATGTGAAATGTAATGAACCGATTCCTATTCTATGTGACAATACGAGTGCCATCAGTATCTCCAAAAATCCAGTTATGCATTCCAAAACCAAGCACATTCCAATCAAGTTTCACTTTCTTCGGGAATAGGTCACTGAAAAGAATATCAAGTTGGAATATATCGGGACAAAAGAATAGGTTGCAGATGTTTTCACTAAGCCTCTCCCAAGAGATACTTTTGAGTACCTCAAAGAAAAATTGGGAGTCATACTATCTCTTAACTGAATTCATCTATCTATAATACAATATGACAGGAGGAGTTTGGCAGAAGTACCCTTTGCCATTGATGCCAAAGGGGGAGAAAAAGTTGAACAAGGTAGGTAAAAGGAGCATGATCTAAGGGGGAGTTGTGTGGTCAAAGGAAGCTCATTCAAAGGGGGAGCTTTGGTGTTGTCATCAATGACAAAGGGGGAGATTGTTGACTAAATTGTCATTGATGTCAACAGGTGTGTGTTAATGTGTTTTGGTTCTCCTTGAGGAACCTCTGAGGATTGAGTAAGTGTCAGTGTCAAAGAAGACCTTTTGACCTTGTCCAAGCCCAAGTCTGAAGCCCTTGGAGCCCTTGGGACAATGGCAAAATCCCTGTAGAGTGTTCAAGTAACCCTAAGTGGGTCAAAAAAGTTGCAAGGGTCCAAATAACCCCTTCAGTGGTCATTTGCGTGCTATTAAGTTCTTGGTACCCTAGGAGGAGTCCCTAAACCCATAATCATCTAACCACTACTCTTAAGTTAAAATATTAAAACACATTAAAAACAAAATTAAAAAGACTTATCTTTGAATACTTTAATGATTTAAATATTAAAAAGTTTTAATAAATAAAAATTAAAATGGTTTAATAAATACTTTTTTTAATTAATTAAATATTATTTTTATTAAAATGTTTTACCAAAAAAAAAAAACATTCCTTTTAAATTTATTAATCAAACTCATTAAAACATGGAAATATTTATTTTAAAAATAAAATTTGACAATGTAATGAGGTCGGCCCTATCCTTTGACTTAACATCAAATAAAGGTATAAATACACAAATTTTTTACGTGGAATGGGTGTGGAGCCGAACTGGTTTTTGATGGAGACAATTTTCAGAGCAAGAGTCCCAAGCTTCTACAGCGAGATTGCAGTAGAGATTTTTTTTTTGAGAAGTTTTTCTATCTGTTTTGAGGAGCCGCAGTGAAGGAAATCTTAAGTCTTTGTGTGAAATCGGGTGAAACAACTCTGAATTTATTTTTATTTTTATTGGAAACAAATACCAAGAACTCCACTCCAGAGGGGAGAAAGAAATATCAATCTGATGCAGAAGGGTTTTGATACTTTCATGGGTTTGATATAGAGGAATTTATCAGCTATCAGCTACATCACGCGTTGTGTTTTCTGCCTCTGAAGACTCCATAAATATTCATAAAGACTCACCCTTCGATCCTCAGATATATTCCCTCCAAGGTCACCATCAACTTCGTTTTGCCCTACCCGGTTGAACTGTCCTCCAAGGCAATGCAGAGTTGAGTTTGAAGTCTGTTCAGCGTAGTGTTTTTTTTTTGGGTCAGAGTTGATCCGAGGCAGCAGCAGTATAAAATAAAAGAATGGATTTAGGAAAAATTCAGACTGATATATAGTAGCAGCAAAGCGTGGAGCAATAGACTCAGTTCACGTGGTTGGCAGAGAACCATAATTACAGACCAGTTTTTTATTTTCTTACACAGCATAGCCGAGTCTTCCACAAGTCTACCTTTTTGTTTTGGTTGATACTGCTGCCAAGTTTTTGGAAGCAAAGATTGGAAAGACCAGTCTCGGGTAACATTCAAATCTTGCAAGGTATGTACAACTCATGAAATCTATGTAGCAGCAATGATACAGTGATATGTATTGAAATATACAAATACATTTGAACAGGAAAATACATTTGTATGAGTAAATGAAGTGGCATGTAATAAAGTAAAACAGTGATATGAGAACAGGAATATATATATTTGTACAAGTGTAATAGTGTCAAGTGATGAACTATGAGCATATATAAAAGATACAATGATATGTGAGTCTGCAAGAGTGAGTGTGTATGTACAGAAAGTATACAAGGGAATGCATATTCAATATTCAGTTAAAGATGTGAACAGTGTCATGTTTTGTACAAATGAATATGTACAGGAATGAGTAAACTGTGCGCGACTAGTGTGTGGGCAGCATGTGCAAAAATAGTGAATGTGGTGTGTGAACAGTTTGCAAACAGTAGTTTGTCTTTTTTGTGATGATACTCTTCCATGCTATGATGCACAGTCAGCTATACACAAATTTGATGATACATGTTTTGATAATGATGACATGATGCATGCCATGGTGTGATGCCATATTTCTTTGCACTATGATGAGCACTTATTACATACATATTCACACATACTAGATGATGATAGTACTTACTGTTTCATGACGTTTCATACTTGATGACATTAATGCAAACTCTATGATGATGCATGTCTGATAATTGTGTATAGAGTAGTGTGTGTGTCAGTGATAAGGCTGCCTTGGCAGTGAACAATGAACAGAGGTTATCAGCAGCAAGAAATTCTACACATAACACAGATCTATTGAAGGGACAAGCAAGTAACCAGCAGTGTTGATGAGCAGTTTGATCAGCAACTTTTATGTTTGATATGACAGTGATGACATGGGAAGAAAGATATTTTGACAGTGACTAGAGTGCAGAGAATATTAGCAGCACAGTTTGGTATGTGACAGGTCCATAGGTTCAACAATTTTCTTATCAGGGTGGCAGGACGGGGCAAGGAAAGGAGGTCATAGCCTCCTTCCAGTAGAAGCCGAAAAACTAGGGAGTGGCAGCTTCCTTCAGGTCATAGCCTGTAAATCAGGGGGTCGTAGCCTCCTTCCAGTTATTTCTGGACAACTATTATTAAAAAGGCTTCCGTGGTTTTACCCCCAGAACTTGGGTTTCCACGTTAAAAATTGTTGTGTACTGTGCATCTTGCTGTCTTTATACATATTGATGATGTGCTGTGATTGGTGATCAACAACCTGCTTTTGATTAAAGTTTTTAATTGTACAAATACTGATTCACCCCCCTCTTAGTATTTCAACAACAGCTCAGCAGATGTATGACAGGAAAGGAAAGAAAGAAGCAGCTCCAGGAGGTTCAGCTTCTCATTCTGCAGAAGGGAAAATTGATGAGATGGCCAAGTTGGTGAAGATTTTGATTGAAAAATTAAACAAATTAGAGCTAGAGAAGAATTCCAGCAAGCCTGTTCAAGAAGGTGAAAGAAACCCTAACAATCAGAACCAATTCAGAAGACAATTTGCTCCACTTTTCATACCTAGAGAACGAAGGAATAATGATATTCAGCGAGAAAGGAGAGAAACTGAGGACCAAAGAGTACCACCACCTCTTCAGAACAATGTTGTTGATGAAGAAGAGATTGATGAAGAAGTGCTATTTGAAGAAACAGATAAGGATATGAACCATTTTGGAGAAATATTGTTCGAGGGTTTTGTGACTGAAGAGGAGTTTTTAAACACAGAATGCTATGATGCTGATATGTTTGAAACAGAGGATGATTTGAGTATGAAAATGACTGCTGTAACTACTGATGTCTGTCAAAATGAACTCAAGAAGACTGTGAATCTGAGGTCAGGTCCAAAACAATTAGTACAAAGCCCAAAGAAGAAGGTAGTTGTTCCTGCTAAGCAACAATCTGATCCCGTGTCAGAGACAAAACAAATTCCAGAAAAACAAAGGAAGAACTTGGAGGTTGAAGAGGTAAATAAAACTGTGCAAAATTTTAGCCTGGAAAATGAATTAGGCAAGTTAAAGATTCCTGTGCCTTTAACTGAACTAATGAAAAATCCTTCTTATAAAGAATCAGTTCTTAAAATGATTAATTCAACAAACAATCAACCTATTTCTGATACACTGAATTTGCAAGAAGAAAATCCTAAGATTTTCATTGGATCAGCCTTGGCTGAAAAAAATGAGAATGAAGCAGGTGCTTCACCTCCATTTTACATTACTCTGGCAGTCCATGAACACATGATATATAATTGTTTGTTAGATTCAGGAGCATCACACAATTTAATGCCGAAGGCTGTTATGGAAGCTTTAGATCTGAGTATAACCAAACCATATCATGATCTGTATGCATTTGATTCACAAGCTGTGAAGTGTTTAGGGGTAATAAAGGACATGGTTGTCAGTTTGGCTCAATTACCCATGAAAAATGTAATTATGGATGTAGTGGTAGCTGATATTACACCTAAATTTGGGTTACTTCTCTCTAGATCCTGGGAAAAGAAAGTCGGTGGAACCTTACAGATGGATTTGTCATATGCTACCATTCCTATGTTGGGAGGAGAAAACAGAAGGCTGTACAGAGAGCTTCAGTTTTCCTATATTGTAACAGATGACAAGAATCCTACCAACCATCCTCTATATGCTGTTGATAAGGATCTGGGTACTTGCATGTTACATTTTGGTGATGATGACAATATTGTTGGTTTGTTACAGGTTGAAAAGGACCAGCCAGTTAAATGCAGTAGGGAACAAGAGGATGAGCTTTGACAATTATACTTTGATGGATCATCTTGCAAAGAAGGTGCTGGAGCAAGGGTTCTTCTCATATCCCCTGGAGGTGAAACAGTAAAGCTGATGTACAAATTAGAATTCATTACTAAAAACAACACTGCTGAATATGAAGCTTTGCTATTAGGATTAAAAGCTACCAAGGGTTTAGGAATTCATCATATTTCTGCATATGGCGACTCCGAATTAGTTGTTCAGCAGGTGAAGAACAACTATCAAGTGAAACCGGATTTGCTGAAATTCTATCGAAATGAGGTATGGGACATGATTGAGAATTATTTCATATCTTTTAACATTACCTATATTCCAAGAGACCATAATCAGACTGCAGATTCATTGGCTTTAGCTGCTACACACTTTAGAATCCCCAAAACTACACAGTTGAGGTATCCCATTGAAGTTAGGTACAGACCATCTGTACCTGATAATGTAAAGCAGTGGAGAGTGTTTGAAGATGACATTGAAATTAAAAGGTTTTTGGAGCTTACACATGAGTTTTCTAATTCCCTGATTGATCAAGAGGAAGTTGAAGAGGATGGAGACGTGGAAGAGATTGCTGAAAATGAGATAGTTGGACACAAAATCATTGAATTAAAAAGTAATTTCATCCCAAAAGGTTTGGTGCCTTTAGAAAGGATATTTTTGAAAAATGATACACCCCTAAAACCTGTTGTACAGTCTTCAGAAGGGAATGTGGTGGATTGTAACATTAGCTCTGCAGAACATCCTAGAATGGTAAAAATTTCGAAATCACTTACAGCTGAACAAAGAAATAGGTACATAAAATTGTTAAAGGAGCATGTTGATGTCTTTGCATGGTCTTATGAAGAATTGAGAACATACGATACTGGAATTATACAACATAAAGTTCCTTTAAAACCAAATGTTAAACCTTTTCGTCAAAAATTAAGGAGGATAAATCCAGCCTTGTTTCCCCTTATTGAAAAAGAAGTGAAGAAGTTATTAGATGCCAAGATCATAGTTCGTCTCAGGTACTCTTCATGGGTGGCTAATCTAGTTCCTATTATGAAAAAGAATGGAGAAATCAGACTATGTGTCGACTTCAGAAATTTGAATAGATCTTCACTAAAGGATAATTATCCTCTGCCTAAAATTGAGCAAATATTGCAGAAAGTGGTTGGGGCACAGAGGATCTCTATGGTTGATGGTTTCTCAGGGTACAATCAGATTTCTATGCATCCTGATGACAAGGAAAAAATAGCTTTTACCACTCCCCGGGGAACTTTCATGTATGATAAGATGCCTTTTGGTCTAATGAACGCTGGAGCCACTTTTTAGAGGGCTATGGATATAGATTTTGTTGGAGAAAAGGACAAGTTTGTGGTAATTTACTTAGATGATATTACTATTTTTTCACAATCAGATGATGAACATCTAAAGCATTTGAAACAAACTTTCTTAAAATGCAAAAAATTTGGTTTGTCCTTGAATCCAAAGAAGTCACACTTTGCTGTACAGGAAGGCAAATTAATTGGTCATTTAGTTTTTGCTGATGGTATAAGGATCGAACCTGAAAGGGTAAAAGCTATATTGAAGATAAGTCTACCTAGGAGTAAAAAGGATGTCCAATCTTTCATTGGTAAAATCAACTTTCTACGTTGGTTTATACCAAACTTTGCTGAGACTATCAAGCAGATTACAACCATGCTTAAAAAAGATCAAGAGGTCAAATGGACCACTGAAGCAAAAAATTCATTTGAAAAAATCAAGATGGCTCTTATTGAAGCCCCTGTATTAGTAAGTCCATATTTTACCAGAGAATTTCTAACATTTTCATTCGCATCTGAAGATACAATAGCAGCTGTTTTGTTGCAGAAGAATAAAGACAGTCTTGAACAACCTATTGCATTCTTCAGCAAAACTCTCAGAGATTCTAAATTAAAATGCAACATCTTGGAAAAGCAAGCATATTCTTTGGTGAAAGCGTTGAAATTTTTCAGAATCTATGTTTTGCACTCTAAATTTATTTCATATGTGCCCAATGCTGCTGTTAAAGATATTTTGACACAGCCTGATAGCGAGGGCAAAAGAGGCAGATGGATTGCTAAAATCATGGAGTATGATGTAGATATCAGACCTACTAAATTAGTCAAGGGACAAGGTTTAGCCAAACTGCTAGCTGAATCAAAATGCCAAGCTTTAGGACTGCATGTGATGGAAGAAGAGATAGCTCAGGAAGAAAATCAAGCAGAGTTGGAGAAGGAGAAAATTATGGACTTTTATTCAGCATCCACATGGTATGCAGACATTGTGTATTTTCTATTGTATTTGCAATGTCCTAAGCATTTAGATAGAAAAGCTACTATATCTTTGAAGCTAAAAACTACTAAGTACTATTTAGTGGAACAACAGTTATTCTGGAAGGACCCCGGCGATATTCTACTCAGATGCTTGGATAAATCTGAAATTGAAGGAGTGATTTCTGAATCTCATGAGGGTGCTTATGGAGGTCACAAGTACTGGAAGGCAATAGCATACAAGATCTTAAGAGCTAGGTACTATTGGCCCTCTTTGTTTGCGGATGTATATCAGTAGGTAAGAGCCTGTATCCCTTGTCAGAAGTTTGCTGGGAAACAAAAATTGTTGTCATTGCCCTTAAAACCTATTGCAGTAAGTGCTCATTTCCAGCAATGGGGTCTGGACTTTATAGGAGAGATAAGTCCATCTTCCTCAGGACAACACAGGTGGATTCTAACTGCAACAGACTTCTTTACCAAATGGGTGGAAGCTATCCCTACTAGGAATGTCACAGATAAAGTGATTATGGAATTTATTGAAGAAAATATCCTCAGTAGGTTTGGGTGTCCTCAGAAAATAGTGACAGATAATGCAAAGGCTTTTAAGTCCAAGGGAATGGAAGTAATTTGTGAAAAGAATGGTATCTTGTTGAAAAATTCAACTCCTTACAATCCCCAAGGTAATGGTTTAGCCGAGTCCTCAAATAAAAATATCAATCAGAGTATCAGAAAGTTGCTAAATCATGATAAGAGATCATGGGATTCTATGCTGAAGTATGCATTATGGGATGATAGAATAATAGTCAAACAAGCAATTGGAACTTCTCCTTTCCAATTAGTATATGGTACAGATGCAATTTTTCCTGTTCAGTTGGGCATTCCAGTGATGAAGTTTCTTTAGAATTGTCAGGAAGAACCTAAAGATATGCAAAGAAGGATTTATGAGATGATAGAGTTGCAGCAAAATAGGGAAAAAGTGGAAGAAAAGGCACAGTTATACAGTTTGAAGATTAAAAATAGATTTGACAGGAAAATCAAAGATAACACTTTCTGGATTGGTGATATGGTTCTGAGGTGGGATGCCAGGAAAGAGCAGAAAGGGAAACATGGCAAATTTGATAATATTTGGTTTGGCCCTTTCCTAATGTCTAAGATTTTGGAAAATAATACTTTTGTCCTGCAGTCTTTGGAGGGTGAGGAATTGTCAAGTCCAGTTAATGGACGATTCCTCAAACATTTCTACAGTTTTTGAGGGGAATTTTACTTTTTCATTGTATATACCGGTGTGAGTAAAACACAATAAGGACTCCATAACCCAATGGAAATTTTGCAGACTAGTAGGTAGCAGAAAAGAAGGCACTAGTCTACAGGTTCTTGAAGCTTCACAAGGAGGACTTCATCCCGCAGCAGGAGCTAGATGTTAAGTCATGAATTTGTTTTCTTTAGTTTTATATTTTGCTTGTGTTTTTGAAACCTGCTAATTTTCTTACTTCTAGGAAATTTTGGTTTAGAGTTCAAACTTGAGTTTATGCCTTTAGGTCTTCATCATTTTTGTTTTTTCCTATGTTTTGAAGGGCTCTATAGAGTATATTTTGATTAATGGTTTCATCAATAACACTAAGATCAAGGGTTAATCATATAAACCTAGTTTTAATGTTGGATTAGTGATCAAATAACATAAATTATATTTTTGAACTTTCTTGTAGCGCAAGAGTGAAAATAATACACTGACGTGCTACAAGAAAGTCACGAGTGCCCAATTGCTAATTTTTCGCTCTAATTTTTTCAATGATTTCATTCCTAAGGCGATTAATCACATCTATTAGCAGGTATGATACATGTCTTGCCAGGCTAATCATGTAAACAGGTGTTTGGTCATCGTGTGAGGGAGATCGTGGCAGTTCGATGCAAATGCATGGCAAATCAAGACAGAGAGTGGAATGAGGCAAGATTTTCATGAAGAGGTTCTCAAACTAAGGATTATGAAGTTAGTGGATGTTGGGGTGGAGACACATTGCTAAAAAATCAGGAATTTGGCAGTTGAAGGAAGAATTAGGGTTTCCCAGCGTGACAGTTAGAAGTGAGTTGGAGGGTTGAAGAAACCTGGAGCATTCAATTCGACATCTAGCGAGTCCAGGAATCAACTTCCAATGCCAGTATTAAGCTTTGAATGAGGTATCCCGTGTGACCTTTGTCATGACTTGTTAAAATTGGGGTTTTTTCTGATAAGCCCTATGATGTCAAATTTTTAGAGGAAGACATGAATTTACTTACTCAACAAACCTTCAATGATGAAATATTAATCAAAATGTATAAATAGGCATCGTTTGAGTTAGTAAAGTTCAGTACAACACTGTTGGAGGTTTCTGGTTCTGTGTTTAAGCCAAATTATTGAAACTTGGCGCAAAGCATTTCCTGAATTGGTGGTAGGATAGACTGTGTTAAATTGAAGATAAACATACTGTGAGAGTTCAAAGAAAAATTGACTGCCAAGACTGTGCAAAATTGAAGAAAAATAGGCTGTGAAATTACTAACAGGTGCTGAAAACTATAGAGAAGATGAAGAGGAGTGGGAAAACCAATAGGGCTGAGACCACTGATCTCAGTTGGATACATAAATGTCCAGGATGTGCTGAACTCTTTGAAAATGCTGGATGGCTGATCTTTTTTAAGAAAATTGATGGATACAATGCTGAAGTCTCTCAAAAGTTTGCTCAGTGTTATGACAAAGACACTATATCTTTTGATATTTTAAAATTCAAATTGACTATAGATTTGGTGGCTGAAGCAACAGGGGTTAAAAATGAAGGAGAACTTTGGTTCAAGAAAGTGCCATTTACTTTTAATGCACAAAGGTGTCTATTGCCTGGTATTGTTCCAGATTGGGGCAAGGGAGTGCCTATTCATAATTTCAGAGCTGAATGGGTAGAACCTATCAAGGTTTTACAAAGTTATATTACATGTGAGGGAAGGTATGCCTTCGTTTTCAAGTACCATTTCAGGTTCCTTCAACATCTTAGTAGTGAATCAAAGATGAATTTGCCTTTCTTCCTGCTAAAGAGCCTATAGAAGATGTCTAGCAGAATCAAAGAACACCAACACCATACTAGACAGTCCATCTTTCACCATGGACTTATCAAACTTATTATCAATAGTGTTTTGCAGAAAGAAGGAAAAACTTCGAAATACTTTCTTTTTTAGTCAGGGTTCCAAAATAGCCAAGAAGGACAGTCTACTAGAAAGAAAACTGACAAACAACAAACCTTGATCAGAAAATTAAGACAAAAAGTGAAGGTTGAAGATGAAGAATGTGTCAAATTAGAGGAAGTTGCAGAACCTGCAAAAGAAGATTGTGAATCTAAGCAGCATCTAGATGACAGTGAGAACAAAAATTTGCAGTTTATTCACAGGGAGACTCAGCCTATTCAGAATGAAGCACCAGCAGAGACATTCGTTGATGAGAAGATTGTATTTACAGAGAAGGTTTCAGGTGATGAAGAAAACACTAAAGTCCAAAAGCAAAGTCCAATTACAGTCTTGTCTAAGGATGAAACATACTTGTTGGAGGAGGATAAGCTTACTGTCATTGATAAAACTAGGGATGGCACAAAAAAGGAGTTTTATAGTCAGGAGGATAGGA
Source organism: Pseudotsuga menziesii (assembly GCA_001517045.1). Taxonomy (NCBI): domain Eukaryota; kingdom Viridiplantae; phylum Streptophyta; class Pinopsida; order Pinales; family Pinaceae; genus Pseudotsuga; species Pseudotsuga menziesii. The sequence continues at coordinate 69,527 of LPNX010497953.1, forward strand.
TAGCAATACCAAAGAAAAAGAATCTTAAAGTTAAGGAATTTGCCTCTGTCACCCATCAAGGCAAAAATTTAAAAATAGTAGGAGAACTTGCTCCAGGCTGGAGACAAAAGACTAGACCCAGAAACAAACTAAGGCTAAACATGAAGAAATTACTAAACCCTAAATTGAATACAGAGGGGGTAACTGTGATTAATAATTCTTCCTCTGATGAAAATCTAGATGTTGGTAATTGTGACAGCAAAGGGAAAAAACCATTGAAATCAGAAGAAGAATCTAGCCTCATTGAGACCAAACTGTCTGATGTATTTTTTAAAATAAAAGGTCAAATGTTAAAAGAGCAACCAAAAGATGAAATAGAGGTTTCTCATTCAGAAAACAAACTGATGGTTGATGAAAATGTTCATGGTGAAACTGAGACTCAAGAAAACCTAAGTTTTCATGATGATCCTACAGAGTTGCTACCTGAAGATGAGGAAATATTTAGAAGACTTAACATTCCATGGCTTCCTAATGAGCGACAAAGTACAATAGGAAATAAAGCATTTGATTCAGAGAAAGAAAATTTATAGAGAACTATAAAGCAGTATAAACATCAAATAGAATATATGCAGGACACAAGTGATGGTTTGATTATGGCCAATAAAATACTTAGAGAAGACCTAGAAGAGGTGAATAATCACTACCAGGAAGTAATTGCAGTCTCAAAAGAGGCATTAAAAAGAAAAAGAAGCATAGAGTTGCAATTTACGGGGTTAAAACAGACCATCAGAGAGCTACAACAACAAAATGAAGACCTTAATAGAAGAATGACAAAGATGGAAACAGAGTAGCTGAAGGCTAAGAGAAAGGCCCAAGCCTTAGAGGGGATAGCTTTGCTAGCAGAGGCTGCCAAAAACCTATGAGGCTTGTTAGCAAAATCAGTTATTTGTTATATTTTGAAGAATATTTTACTTTTGTAATTATTATTTTGTTAAAACCATTTCGATGAGTAGGCTGAAAAGGCAGTTAGGGTTTTATCCTTTAACTGAATTTTGAAAGATAGTATTAAGACAGTTCACAAAGAGGACTAAGAGTTCGACTTTTTGGCTGGCGAGAGGAGGTCTCTTGACTTGTTGATAAGCTAAGTAATTGAATCGCATGTGTATTTGATGAACTAAATATGAAACATATGCTCCATTTTACCCTTCAGTCTGTTCTTTGGCTTCATTTTTAGCTTGTTTAGCTACATAGTTGGTAATTTCATTGCTGTTTATAGTTTTTATGCTTGTAGTGCTTGCCATTTGTGGATGAACTTCAATGTTATTTTCTGTTGGATACATGGTTATTATGTTATGCATCTCAGTTTTTCTTTACTTGTGATTTAGTTCTTATTTGGGTTATGAATGTATTCCCTCTTGTCACCAAACTTCACAACCAGAAAACCTTTAAAAACCCTAAAAACCTAGTTTTGTTTGATTGAAATATTTGAGATTATGTTGGCTTGTTTTCTTGTAGTCTGGAAACAATTTCTGGCATAAACACTCTCTATGCCTTCCATAGCCATGGGTCTATCAGCGGTTGGAACAATGTCCATCAACGGAATAGTCTGTTAATCAGCCGCAACGGCAGACGTTCGATCAAGTAACTTTATCTGACATAGCTCATCGGCAACTGAATCACCTAATCATCGGCGATGTGATCAACTAACCATCACCGATGGCCGATGATTCTACGACTTAGAAAAATTTTCAAATTTTTTCTCTTTAGTCTTCTTTTCCGCCACTTCATCTACTCAACTGTCTCTTATTCTCCATCGATCAAAGCAATTTCTTGTCACCGCCGTAGTTATCGGAACCATAATTCACTAACACCTCAGCATTGGCGAGTGGAAGACTAATGCATCAGCGGAATAGTTCACTAGGAAGCTGTAAAGGTGGCTCATCATATTCGATATTATTTCAATCGACGAACTGAAGCTTAACTTGATCGGCAATGGTAGTCAAAAAATTTCCCATTGGAAGACTATTGCTTTAGGCTTCCACAACGGTGGGTACACGGACCACTATCGTCTTCCGATGGCCGATGATTTCAGGCCTTAGAGAAAAATTTTGAACTTTCTTTACTGACGCAGCTGTCGGAACATCTTCCTCTACGGCGTCGGCAGTCCTAGGCTCTATCCATAATGGCGGTGCTCAACCAGCTAAGAATCAGCGATCCATCTGTCTAAGTGTTCTGATGTGCTGATGGCCAAAACACTTAGAATTTTTTTTGAATTTTCCTCCTCTGTCTCCCACAGCATCGGCCGTCGGATCAACTATCCGTCGGGTGGCCTTCCCACTAAGTGATCTGCTACATTAGAAGAACTTGTCACTAAGTTTTTCGATGAGCTGACATTCTAGCACTTAGAAAATTTTGTAAAATTTTCTTGTCTTCACCCATTTTTCCTGGTTTCTGCTGGGCAGTAAGCAACCTGCCTCTATTAACTATTTATCATGGCCCTCTGAGGCCCAAGTGTTGCAACATAAGCTCTGTCACGGCATCTTCACGACCCATTCAGGCCCATGCTACAACCTTTAGCTCTGATACCATACTGTAACGTCCTTGACCCTCTTACCAGTGAAGAGGACGCTACTATCACCAAACATACGGGAAAATATCCCCATGAATATGAAAATGCATATAGTGCTGAAATAAAAAATTAAAACATAAAACATGCTAAGACACATAAAAATTCACATGCATAGTGGAAGCAAATGTACATTCATTCAAGCATACCACATGTTCATCATATTCATTATTCAGTAAATATAAATGCAGAGAAAAAATAGTTAAGAATACTCATCTTAAAAAGGACTCGTCCTACAACCAGCTACGTCGCTGCAATGTTCCACCCAACCATAGGCCAGTGTGCTCATCAATCTCTCAGCAACACTACCACCCCTGAGCTGGGCATGATTATTCAAGGAGTAAGGGTCAAAGCAGGCTTACATGTAGCCAAGGTACACAAATCAACCAAGCCCACACAGTAGGGTTATCATGCCGTCAAGGAGCTAGGAAAGGCTAAATGCTAAGCTGGTGGTCTCAATAGAGAGCTAAATACACTTACCCCAAATCTAATCCTGACTTCTAAGACATCCACACACCCAAAACCAACAATCAGTCCTTTCTCTATGTCACAGTCCCTCAATCCCTGACTTCCCTTTCCAATATTCTTCAAGGGATGTGGAGAAGAAAGGCAGCAGTCTCACTTTGTCTGAGTGGCTCCAAACACCAGTTTCTCAAGCATACCCAGCCTCTAATCCTATTCTCAATAGTCTGAAGACCAACCACTGCATACTGCAGTAAAACAATAGTTCACAGCTCTATGAAGGAGGTGAAGACAATAGGGTGACAACCCCAAATGACAAGGTGAACACAGCTCAGGTCAAACATGATGATTCAGAGTTGTTCTTGGCCCTAGTGTGGCCAAAACAACTCAGCAATAACCCAACAAGGTACTTGCATACACAACAACCCAAAACTAGGGTAAGTCAACAACAACTCCAATCATATAAGGAAACGACGATAGCATTACACGGTCTGCAAAAAGGGAAAGAAGCCATATTCCCAACACTGAGCCCACAGCACACGATCCTTCATGCAATTGCTAGAGAAAATTACACAGACCAGAAAATGGAAAAAGGAACAAACTCCCAATTTAGGCACGAGGGAAAAAGAGACAGCCAACAGTCACAGTTCAGCATTGAACCACAGGGAAAAACCACAACAATCTTCGGCAAATGCCACATTGTAAAGGAAAACACAGTCAACAATGCATGGAGGAGACTGCAACCAGCATTCAGTGAGGGAACCACCACAGTCTTCAGCTCACGATCCACTATGAAGGATGGAACAATACCCAGTCCAATAATGTGTGGAGGAAAGAAATCAGTTCTCTACGTGGATGGAAGGAACACAACCACAGATCAGAAAATGCGTGAGAGAGGTAAGGAGAACACCCAAAAAATGGACTATGGATTATTTTAACTCAGTTTGCGTGAAGGTGAATGAACAGCCACGATCGGGATAGTGGATAGGCCAAACGATGCGTCATGGAGAGGGTGTGAGCGTAGTGGTCTTTCTGCCAGCAAGTTGCTGCCTTGACTAACAATGGAATAACTAAGGTGGTGGACACATGGCAAACTCCCAATGCCCCCCATGGGTTAGACAACCTCCCCTTAACCTTAGGAATCATGCCCTTTTCATTTAACGTTGCACCGTCGTAGCTGGCTGTAGGTTTATTTTAAATTGATGTGCATACTTACATGATGCCAAAACTATAGTGTTCCGGATAGCACAATGTACCATCGGCAACGATCCCTATTGCTGAAACATAACACAACTGAATCGATGGTGGGGATTTTTCCTTTAGCTCCACACCACGATTTATTACAATATATACATCAAGTACCTTTTAATGCAAACAGGGTCAAAATCGAGGCATTACATCGTCATCCGTTATGGATATCTTTATCCATTGTATATCTTTAGCTTTCATGGAGATCTTATTATACGTGGAGATGACCACACATGTCATATTTTGTATCATGCCTATTCATGGCCATTGTTATCTTATGTATCCAGGGCTGCTGTATGTATTTGAAGTCATATGCAGAGATCTATTGTTGTACTATACTATTGGATGGTTGGTTCTTCCACCTGGTTCTTCATCACTCCACTTCTAGGATGGACTTATAATTTATTTCGGCCATCGTATTACCCCTCTAACCTCACACATTAGGGGGCATCTGTTACAGCTGATTTTACCACACATGGTAGATCACATATATATGGAATTCCATATCCCTCTACAGACTCTTTGGACCCCATGGACAAATATTGTACCTTTGATGTTTCCAATATCATCCCTAAAAACACCCATTATTTGCTGTACATAACTTTTAATCCCTTTTCTGTGTATACACACGGATATTACCCTTAAACCCGCGTACATCAGGATGTGTGCAAAAGGCCAAAGAGTTTTGGAGTTTTCCTTGATGTGGATTTGAGTCACTTGTCTCTTGGACTTCCATATGCCTCGAGATCACTCGGATTTGACCTTCCATTACCCCATTGAAGCACTATATAAGGAACCCTTTGGATACATTGAAGGGGAGGAATTGAAGAGCAAGAAAACTATAGTCCATTGTTGTTGTAGCTTGCTTGTACTTGAGTCTACATCCCTTTGTCCCTTGGAGCACTTTGTTTTCTTCCCAAGCTTGCCTTTTCTTGTGAGCTTGCTATCGAGAGATGGAGGATTGAGGTGGTGGAGGCCCAGGTGGAGGACTTGGTTTCTCCGGTTCGCAGACGGGCCTACAGAGGTTGTCACTTGTGTAATCTTTGATTTATATTAATAGAAATATGTTTTCCTGTCCAATGATGTGCATTTAAATGAATATTGAATCCATGGATGCTTTTAATGGCTTATGCATTATTTATTATATATGCTAGAGTAGGTCTAACACCATTATATAGCATTTTTGTCTTGTTTGTTGTTGTTGAGAGAGCAAATTGTTAACACAAGCAGGATTGGAAAAAGCTCAACGGTTATCTACATCAACCGTTCGGAATAAGGTATGTTTTAGGATCCTTTAGTCTTAGATATTTTATTTCTCTTACATATTGGGAAGGGATTGATTTATGCGATTTCTCTGTCTGTTGTGGCACACCCCAAGCCATAGGAAGTTCTCTCCGTAACATACACGATAACTGCCAATATAAGACAATATCATTTCTTGTCTGGATTTTTATGTTTTTTTATTTTTTTGGTATTTTTCATATTATAAATATTGAAAAATAATAAAATTTGCTTGTAATACAATAAAGAGGAAATGAGTGTCATAGGAAGGCCAACTGGTTCCAAGCAGTGAAACCTACCTATTCTCAGTGCAATGAAGCACATGCAGGATAATGACACTCTGGGGAATGTTCCCTTTTGGGTATGGGATAATCAAGTTGTAAAGGATAAATAAAAGGATTTACTTGATTAGAATTGAGACAATATTATGCTATATGGCTTATAAAAGTGACACAGGGAGCCAACATTAAACTCAATAAGGAAAGCGGGCGCATAAAATGCATTTACAACTTGTTAAAAAAAGGGAATACCTATGGGATATGGGAAACATAAAAGATAAGAAAGAACATAAGGTTTTTGTTTGAAGGCATGGAGGGACTATAAGGGACTCCTAGACTTAAGGAGGACACTTAGCATGGGAACTGGATGGAAAAACAAGATCTAACTAGGGTACCCATGATCGAGGAATATCTACCGCTTACATAATGACACTTTTAGTAGTAAGGGAAGGGTTCCATGACATTAAGAATCGAGTTCATACCTAGGGTTTATGAATCATGGTATCAAGGTAATTCAATAATGCAAGTAGAGTGAAATCCTATCCTATATTCCAGAGATGAGACATACCTGCTGAAGGAACGATCATACTAGGCAAAACCCCATACCACTTGAAGAAACATTTCCACAAAAAATACTCACATTTTAACATTAGTCCATAAAGCTAAAAAACTATATAGAAATGGATAAATGACTAGAGTGAATCTATGAAATTCTGGTAGGTAAAACCAAAATATATACACTAAAGTATAAAGTTCCATCTGAAGCTGGGCGTTCAAACATAGTTCATTGAGCATGAGGGAGGAAACTGAAGTATTTCCTTAACCTTTAAATGGTCGACCATGATTTCTTCCATTGAAACGATAAAGCACAGTAAGTATTTTCCTCTTTCAAACACAAGTTTAAAGTGAGATGGATAATCTACTCTATTGAAAGAGTGCAGAACAAGGCTATCTAGATAAGTCTCAACTTCAACGACATGATACTCTTAGGGATTCATCGAGATGGTAGGTGACATATCTTCCATTCTCCCTTTGGTATATAGACTATCCTCATACAAAGGGAGCCTTAGGGTTATCAAATTCATCAACTAAGGCCAACCAAAACTCATCATGCTCCGTCCTTTCAAGATCTTACGGGGAAAAAGGTCTATAATGTTGGTCCTCCAAATGCCTTTTAGGACAACTCATCGTCTCGACAATCGCTTCATTTAGGGGACAAGTATCACTGAGACAATCATGTGAGCAAGTTGAGTAGACGACCAAAGTAGGCAGGAGCATGATATCTCCCTCCTCTGTCCTTGAAGAGGAAATGTTAGATCGTATAGTAGTTTCATATAAAGCTTGACAAATGACCTTTGTTGCAGCCAATGACATAACTATTCCGACGGATGGGTGCCCTTCACCATATTTAACTCGAGAAGAGGGAGTCCTAGGCTCACTCAAATACAAAGCATAAAATGGGACCAAAATCAATGATGATAGAGTATCATCGAAAGTGGAACCGATAGACAATATTGGAGCTAGAAAGTTACATGTTCCCATAAGCAACAGATACATCCCAACATCGACATTCTTTGTTCCCAAATGAGAATGATAAATAATCGGGACCGTAGGCCATGCATGCAGAGGAAATAGAATTAGTGAACAATAATTAATCAATCGTCATGATTCTATCTTCATGAGGGAAGGATACAACATGGAACACCAACAATACGATCGCCTTCATGGCATAAATCCAGTTCTGACCCAGTAAAAAGTTATAATAAAGGGGTGCATCAACCACCTCAACTGACACAATCTTCCCTCCCAACTGGACCTAAAGAGAAGGAATAATTTGATGTGGTTTAAATAAGTGTCCATACAATGTTTTCAACATAGTCATTATTTGAGACAACGAGGGAGATCCAAGACCCTTCCAATAAGATAACAACATGACTGATGTCGAAGCGCCTTCATCAATAATCATGTGTTTGATGGTGTTGTTTAGATACTCAGTATGGAATTGAAAATACACATGGTAAGGTAGATGAGGTTGGACATCAGTCATCTCAAACTTTATTATACTCATACTACTTATCATGATATCCCAAACCAACCAACAAGGGGTTCCTCTATGAGGGACAAGTATGAAGAACCTCTAAAGATGACATCGCACAAGGAGTTTGGCCCAAATACTTAACAATAGAGTAGTTTTGGGCGGCTTGGGCATTGGGATTGTGATCCAAATGCTTTAATACCCCTTTAGGAATGTGTGGTATAGTCTCAAGCTTCTCAATATACAAGGGGATCTCTGGAGACGGAGGCTCTTTACCCATGGTCGATTGCGACAGACCCTAATTGCGTGAACAATTCACAACATGAAAAGCCGACATCATGTTGATGCAAACATGAACACCTTCCATGTATATTGAGTTTTGACTCACAACAGAACTAATTCCGGTGCCCAAGGTCCTTGAAGCCATGTTTTGATGGTGCGTAATGAGATCAATCAGTAAAGCTGGGTTCTGTGCGATAAAATTCTGATCTTCCTCGATTCTAGGGCACAAGTACGTAAGATGGTATCCCACACAAAGATTATAAGGGAATTGTTTAGTGATATTGTCGCCGTCAATATTTTTGTCATCGTTAGTGTTTTCCTTTCTGTTCCCACCCTTCTTATTATTTCTCCCCTTCTTCCTATTCCATCCAGGTTTTTGGTTACCCTTTTGGTTTGATGATTGCACAAAATGTACATCTGTCGATTAGGTAGTGTTGGATGAAGTTTTATCTTGTCCAGCTGTAGACTGGTTAAGCAATAAATTCTAAGTTTGATATGTAACTTGGTCCACAAATCCTACACTTATAGAGCCTACAATTTCATTTGTATGTGGCTCAAATTTAAACTTGGGATCGTGATTTGACCATGGAGCATCATGGACAATATCATAAAGGATCCCAAAATGAGCATAAATCAGCTCTAGCTACTAAGATCTAAAAATAGCATGTTCCTCGGTTGTCACTTTGGACATCAAAACATCCTTTGTCATATAAGGTAGTAAGGACTTAAGGAACCATTCAAGGAAGAATTATGGTGGAATGTTGGCATTAATCAATCACTTTCGTCTATGCCACTCTTAAATGTGGTCAGAAATATCGGTGGCTTTGTCGTATTGAAAATTCGAAAAGAGTTCGATACCAGCATCATAATGCACCAACAACTGAAAGTGATTAAGGAAGACCAAGGCCAAGTCATTAAAGGTCCGATACGTTCCCTAGGGATCTATATACCATTTTGTAGTTGAACCCATGAGGTTGTGTTCAAATAGTCATAGTCGAATGGAATCATTATTCAATGAATTCGAAGAGCACCATAGATGAAAAGTAGTAACATGATCACCAATATCCTCACCATTATTACCCTCAAACTTCAGAACATATGAAGGAATCTTGGCGGGAATAGAGTGTCGTGTGAGATGATGACACACTGGGTCATTTGTCAGTTTAGATAGGTCAGGCAATTTCAATGTAGCTAAAAATGAGAGTCTAGGTTGTACCATTTGATTCCATGCTCCTTGGAAATATTGGTTCTAATAAGGTTGATTCTGGTAAAGGCCATGACCTTAACCAGTGGGATAGTAACCTCCTCCCATATGACCCATGTAAGGATACACAATAATTTAGAAGTGGGGAATTCCTTGAGAAGGGGGAACCATATCACCATAATGATTTGTCTAGTATACAGAATGACCCCTTGACACCTGGGGAGGCACGTAATCTCCAAACACGAGGACACCAGATGACGAAGGAAAAATGTAACTAAAGGGATCATACCTTCCCAAGGGCCCATTTGGGATACGGGGAGGATGTGTCATGCAAAATGCATTCGGCAGAATAGGTGCAGTGGACAACGAGACAAAATAAGGAATGTAAGTCGTAGACCCAATGTTCACATACCCACCACCCCCAATGGGATGAAAACTAATCTGAATACCGGACGAAGGAGGTGGCCACCCCCCAACTAATGGAGTAGAAGGAGGAATATGAACACTTCCAAACTGATGTGCAATGTAAGTGGACGATGTTAACCCCGGTCCAACACTAAGGTTTTCACTAGGACCTTGGATGGGTGATGGAATAACAATGGAGATATTTGGCATGCCAAACATAAAAGGACATGAAATAAAGGGAACTAATTATGTCTCAATACTCTATCTTCTTGAGGAAAATTTTGGGTTAAAGCCTATAAATTATGAAAAGAATCTCTCTTACCAGGGGGGAAGGACTAGCCCCATGAGGGTCGTTATAGTTGGAGTCCTGAGAATCCATAAAGTAGATGAAGGAGGAACCTCAAGGGATCCCCCCCAATCTAGATGACAAGGATGCAGGGAACTATGGGCTCTCGAATGTGGTGCTCATGGTAAAAAATTTATGGGGAACTCGATGGAAAAGAGGCCACCTAGAATGTCTAGCCCTCTTATAAATAGGTTGTGAAGGGTCACAAGGCAGTAATCTTGCTAAACGACGAGAACAACGAAGTCTTGGAACTTAATCCATGATGACTCCACAGAGAAAGAGACTCAAGTAAATATGATCCCTAAATCCAACTAGTGAACATAGAGCATACTCGAATGCCTCAGGTATGTCTTGCATAGCAGAGGCATGAGACTCCCATCCACTACAAGTGGAGGCCTGAGACTCCCATACACTACAAGTGGAGGTGTGTAACGAATTATAGTGGACCTTGACTTCAACGTATAAAGAGATTGTGTCTTCCAATCCCTACCTGGCCAAGACACCTGTAGAATAACCTCTATAAGTACCTCCTTTGATACCTAGGACAAGAAACTAAGTTCAAATCAATATAACCATTGATTAGGTGGGAAGTCGCAAGCAGGATCCACCGTATGGGAAGGGTAACTAAGCCTAAAGCTCGAAATCACCAAAGGTACTTCAAGAGCCCCCACATACGAATAAGATAGTGGAAATATATTTGGTGCTTACAGAAGGCAGTGGAGGGATATCCACACCATCAACGTGCGCATTGCCTCATAAGAGAACACCAATTATAGCAAGGATTTCTCCTCTCCCTAGTTAGACACCTACTTATTTCTTTTTTATAGTCTTGGAGAAACTTACTTACAAAATCCCATTCCAAGACTATAAAACCTAAATTTGTTGGTGCACCCTATAAAATAAAATTGTTCCAATCAATTTTAAGTTATGCGTTAAATTTAAGAGTATGTGCTTACTCAAGGTATATGATCGTGAAACTAGTGATGTTATGACTCGACAATAAAAGAAAACATGCACACCTAAAAACAATGCCAAGTGCAACTTTGTTTTCCAAATGAAAATATGGTATGCCACTAAATGAAATGCATAATAATTCCTTTTATTTTGAATGCAAATGCAATCCTTTGTGAAAGAAATCCTAAACACTGATCTCATCCAAACAAACCAATGCGAGTACTTCCTTTCATGCACATGAAAAATGCAAGTGAATATGCAACAATGAAATTATTTTTGTATTTTCAAAATAAACAAGTGAAAATGTAACAAAAACCATTAAATTCTTAGTCTCTGCAGCAAGCAGCAAACACAAGCCAAGCAAGACACCAAGAATTAAGGACTAGCGCACTAATAGCAAAACAAAAAGGGATAGATTGACAAGAACAACTTTCTAAAAAATATCAATAAAAAGAGGTTTCTAGTCACAACAGGAGTAGTCAACAGAGATCATAATTACCCATGAAGACCTAACAACACTAAAAACCCACCTAGTAACTTCACATATCAATATATCAATGGAAAAGGGAGATGTTGGCACGACTGTTCAAAGAAGAACATCATATGTACGCAACATAACATATGAAAACCCTCGTATCTACGCGACTATAAGTACTATGACCAATGTATACAAGGAAAAAGGTGGTAAAAAGAAAGCTAAGGGACAGACCACTCTAAGGGATTGTTAATGAATGAACATACTACCAAATGTGACATGGAAACACATAGAAACATAGATCAATTCGAGCAAAAGATGCACCCAAAAACCCCAACAAGAAGGAAATTCCCCAGTGGATTCACTAATTCTGTTACAGAGAAAATATTCCTATGGCTTGGGGTAGACCACAACAGAAATTATGACACCAAAAATAAAATCTATTCTCAAGCATGCTAGATAAATTAAGGAATTTAGCCACTGAGGGATAATAATTGTACCTCAACTACATGTTCGAAGATGGAAACCGTTGAGCTCTCAATCAAAAGTTGTTCACGAAAACCCACCAAAAAATCCTCATCAACAGGGGTTCTCACTCTGTCGATGCCCAACCAGCGTGATCTCCCTGACCATTAGCCCAGACAGGTTTTACCCTGCCCGACAACACCCGCAGAGTGAATGAAGTCTCACCCGAGATGTTCGAGGGAGAGCTGTCAGAACCAAGTTTCTGGCAGTAAGGAGGAGGATCGAGGCATCAATGATTTATCAGCATAACTATCATATCTAGTAGATCCATTTATCAAATATCATAGTATTCATCACAGATCTATCATTTCAATCCTAGATCTAATAGATTGCATCATTCAACCATTCGTCGCAACAGTATGACATTCTTCATTCATAAAATAGAACCATCGTAGTAAATAAAGATAGGAAAAGACATCGTAGAATATGAAAGAGAAACAAGGAAAATAGTGATTCAACTCAATATCCATCGTATCATATTACTTTCATCGCAACAGATCCAAAACAACAGTTGTCTTTCTCTACAGCGAGAAAAATATCAATCCACAGAGTCTCTCACAAATCCCAAAATATTCAATCTCTCACTTCAGTCTCATCTCATACACATCTCTCCTGTTCTCTAGTTCTATATATTTCCACTTGCAATTCTAATCTATATATAGGTTTGCGCCTTTACATTCAAGGTCCACTTCTAACTAAATTCCTAATTGATTTAACCACTAATGACATATATCCAGAAAATGTGATCAATCAATACAAAAATATGTATAAAATATTCAAAAGTGGTTTGTTTTCCACCTGTCGTGCTATCTTTGACTTGCGGAGTGTCACGTGATCTTGCATAGCCTACATGGGGCTGCACAACTCACTTGCCCCAAACCCCTGCCAACAGGACCCCAACACAGTTTTGTGGCTCTTCCTTGAGCCACGTCAGCTGGAAATGGTGTCTTCCTCGATCCCGAAGAGCAAAAAATGTCAAATATGCATCAGTGTGCAAATGTTTCCAGATTTTCTGACTCGTAGTTTGGCGACAACTGCTTCCTTCAATGTCAACTACAATGGATTTAAGCAAACTTCTAGACCTTTGTAACTGGAAATTCCATCATGCTACATCTTCTATGAATACTACATCATTCTCCATTTGTTGTCATCCTTAAAAAAAATGTTTGTCGACCTAGTCTAGAGCCTTGCATATGGCCAATTGGTCCTTCCTTGCAGTCAGGCTTAACCTGCATCTATCCACTTGGTCCTTCCTTGTAGTCATCCTCATCCCACATATGTTTTCTTGGCCCTTCTGGGATCATCCGACGCTGCCTGAAGGACTAGGTTCCCTGTTCCTATAGACTTAGTCAAATGTGGCAGGAATTCTGGTCCCATCCAGATTCCCCATGGGTGTCTGAGTTGGAACCTCAGACCCACTGGGAGAAACATAGCCAAGGATTACCTTGCCAAATACTTCTATCTCAGCCAAACTAACCCATGTACTCACAACTTGTTCATCAATTTCTTCTGAGACAATATTCTCACTCATACGCTTCCCCGTATCCAGGGAGGTTTGCATTTCCCCTTCGACCACCATTTCCTTACGTAGTGGAGATCCCTTCAATAACCCAACCGTACTCTTATGTAACTTTGCTAAGTGTATCACTTCCTAATGGGGTTTATACAGCTACCGATTCTCAGCTTATAACACCAAATTCGACTGAGATTCCATCATGACGCACTCGGGTGCATCATTATGACTGGATCCTTCATGTGTGTGCTAAATATGCCATCGATTCAACCACCCTTCCTTTCAAATTTGCTATCATTAACTTATGACGTTAGCCATGCTGTCTTTTCCTTCTTTGACAACCATTATTGAGTATTGACGTGACATTTGGTCATCATCACAGAGTCTCCTATACACTGCGAGCTACTCTTTCTATCCTAGGTGACCTCTTGTAGTGCAATCCCATCCCTTCTGCATGTCGCGGCCCTATCTTCTTAATGTAGCCTTCTACGGATGCACCATCTTTTCCTGTCGCACAAACTTGGTCCAATAGAACACCTTATTACATCCCTCTTCCCTCAATGCAGCATCCTACTGATGCGCAACCTTTTGTCTGTCCTATCCCCTTATTTTGATGGACCACCTTGTTGTAGCCCTCTTCTCTCAACGCAGCCTCTTGCGGATGTGCGACCTTTTGTCTGTCGCACCCCCTTATTTCGGCGGACCACCTTGGCGCAACCCTGTTCCCTAAGCGCAACCTCCTATTGATGCACAACCTTTTCTGTCGCACCCCCTTGCTCCAGCCGACCACCTTGTTGTAGCCCTCTTCCCTCAGTACAACCTGCTGCTGACACGAAACCTTTTGTATGTCACACCCCCTTGCTCCAGCCGACCTCCTTATCACATCCCTCTTCCCTCAACGCAACCTCCCATTGGCGGGCAACCTTTTGTTTGTCACACACCCTTGCTCCGGCAGACCACGTTATCACAACCCTCATACTGACACACAACCTTTTGTATGCCGCACCCCCTTGCTTTAGCACAACTATTTTCCCTGCCTAACTGGCTATTCTTTGCTGAATCACCTACCATTTAAACCAATACGACCCCCACTCGTGGGCCCACTATTTTTTTTTTGCTTCAGGCAGTGCACCCTTCTACCGCTATCCTATAGGGATTCAAGTGGCTACCATTCACAAGCTTTGGCAGCACTACTCCATCTAACTGCTGCAACTGAAATGCACCCCCAAAACTAATTGAATGAACGAGATATGGGCCCAGCTAGTGCATTTGTAACTTTCCTAGATGCTTTATGAACTTGTTGTCGTATAATAGCACCAAATCACCTTGGGAAAATTGTTTGTTTTTAATGTGGTGATCATGCCATGTTTTTTGTTGATCCTTCTCGACACACTGCTAGAAGTCTGCGATGAAGTGGTCCTCTTCCAGTTGAATTAGCTGCATTGCTTGCTCCTCAAGTGCATCTTCATCGCCCATACTGGTTGCTGCGACAATGCACAGACTAGGAACAATGTACTCCATAGGAATAACTGCCTCTTTCCCATATACCATTTTGAAAGACGTATGCCCTCTGAACCTCTTGCAAGTGGTACGATACGCCCACAGTACCGCAGGGATATTTAAATCCCAGTCATCCCATTTAGCATTACATACCTTTGTCAACGCGATTTCCAAGATTTTGTTGAACGCTTCTACAGTTCCATTTTCATGTGGATGTGTTGAGGCCTGGAAAATCGTAGGTGACAACAGTTAGGGATTCTCCCCAGTAAACATTCCCAACTAGCTCGTTACTATTTGGTATGGGGAATTCGTTCAGTATACGGTCCGACTACTGTAGGTTAAGTAACAAAAATAAAAGGTTTTACCGGTTACGGCCCAGTCCACTGTGTATGTTTTAGTTTTTATTATTTAAGTATGAGATGCAAGTGCCTATCTAAGAATGCATATTGATAGAGAATACGAGGAGAGGTCACAATGTGATGTGCAGGTTCTTACCTCTCGTCTTAACTCTCTCGTGTCTAAATCACACACAGCAGGAAAAACTAAAACTAACTATCTAACCTATCCCTAGGGAGCAAGATTATTATTCATCAATGAGTAATGTGTTTTGCGCATGCATTAAGAAAAATCACAGATAGCTGTTACTTATTTCAAAATACATGAACATTTATAGATATATGAGCAACCAGATAGCTAATTGTTTATGAACAACATTCATTACTCATAGTGGAAACTTCATAGAATAAACCAGAGAGCATTCATACAAGAACATAGGTTCAAAGAGTTAGAACGATCTCATAGTTAATGGACACAAAGCTGAAAATGAAATAGTTCACATTCAACACATCCATGGCACAACATTTGAAAAGTTCCACCAAGCTTTCTCCAACAGGAAACTTGTAATTCTTATTGCAAAAGGAAATAGTTCTTCTTACAACATGTTCTCACAAATCTCAATGGGAAAAAGTCCTCTTTAAAATTTGACTCTCCTATACTTATACTACAAGCAAAACTCTTGGGCTGCCCCTCGGTGACCTTTGGGCTCCCCCAACCATTTTAATCTCACAATGTTGTCCTTTTGTGAGTGCTCATGATTCATACAAATGTTACATTTCAGATTTAAGATTTAAAAGCACTTTTATGAAAGGGATCAGCTTGGTAACTGGCGAACTTTTCCAAGCCTGGGCCTCTGCTTCTATTGATTATGCTCAGTAATCCATTGGTCCCTTGCTAGGTCCTATTGAGCTTAGACCTGACTTTCTCCTTTTCTTTCCTCATCTCTGCTTCTGCATTTCCTTCTAGACATGTCTTCTCTACAACAACAATCACCCTGTCATGAAGATAGCAGATTTTAGACCATTTAGGGTTTAATAAAGTAATACGAACTGTATCAATGCATGCATTCTGTAAAATGAACTCTAAACATTGTTAATGCATGAAAATAAAACATGATAATGCAAAGAAAATCCTGACAGCTGGGTCTGAAAATCCTCTAAACCCGCTACCCAACTAAAATCACGATCCCGAAAAAACAAACTCTTCATCTCAATCCCAGTCGCATCTGGACCAATTCGACCTCCTCTGATGAAAGCGTGAAAAATGACAAAGTAACCATCATCAAAAAATAGAGTAAAAGTACACAAAAAAGGCGGGAAAACCCTTACCGACGGGAAAAACTAAGCATCGAGCAAAAACAAATTCTCATCGACAGGCCGAAACACTATAAGTCGGATGGTTAGTGCACTAGGGAGCTGCAACGTCAGAAGACATAAGGAATACAACATCCACTTTCAAATAAAAAACTATGGTGATTGGAAGTTTTAATGACTAAGTGTCGGCGATGGTGAGCTCAACGCCGCCGCCGTGTCTGAAACACAAAGGACTAATCCTCCGATCAACCATCAAAAAACTGTTTCGATAGCGAAAACAACAACATCAAAAGGAAAAAAGGTTTAGGCAATAAAACCATGGAATCGACAAGACTAAGAACTAACCACTGGCATGTTCAAAATTTGTCCATCGAAACGGCAGAGATTTAGAAAGCTAATGCCCCGACCTTGATAAATAAAACTGCCGACAGTTAGATGAGATAAAAGTGCTTCAGTGAACATAAAAACTGTCCATTGAGATGTTCATTGCTTACCCTCTGCAACAACGGCTGGGTAGAATACTATCGCCCCGATTCACTGTTCAAACCACTTCCGAGAGCGATGAAGGAAAATGAAAATAATGCAATAAGTGTTCAAAATACCTTCGGCTATTTAACGTTAAAGTTAGTTCGTTTCACCTCCGAAACCGCGGCGACGAAGAGAACTAAAACTCTGACTTAAGCATAAATAGACTTCCGAAAGCGATGAAGGAGATCAATCAGACCAAAAGGACATCATTTTCAAATCAAACTTGAAATTCCAACAGTCAAAGCTTTGGCTGACATAAAGCAGTTTCGAAAAACATGAAAGCAATTGACCTCAATTCAACTTCAAACAATCCAAATTTGTAGCAGAGGGACAAAACAAAGTTCAACAATCCAAATTGGTAGCAGAGGGAAAAAACAAAGTTCAACAATCCAAATAAGCCCATGCAAGATAAAATCAATAAGGAGGGTCCAAAATTTCAAAAAATTTGGGGAAAATAGTTGCAGCTACAACAATTGGTGACTACCTAGTGAACCCAGATCTCTAGACAATTTCTTCCTTAAGAAACAGATTGTTTGACAATAAAACCAACATGTTGAATTCTTCTGGATGGCTGGATTTCCCAAATGGCAAATGTATGTACTTTCAACCATTGATGATAGTCCAATTTAGGGATCATGGGAACCAAGATTTAAAGGTCCAGATAACTCTTTTGAGGCCAAGAATATGAATTTCATTTTTTACCTCTATCTTCGGGTAGTTTCCAGCTCAAACACCATAGGATTGTAACATATGGTAAACAGAAATATTCATTTGTTCCTCATTCCCATGCCATTTTGCACTTTTTGTGCTTTTGGAATTTTGTCCTTTTTGAGTCCTCCTGCATGCCTTTCTTTCTGAATTTTTATTCAGGCTCCTCTATCCATAGTGTCCTTTTGTGTGAGAGATGTATTTAATTTTCAGCTCACGGACGAAGAAAAACTTTGGCAATTTTGTACTTATATGGTTCAATAATTTGATTTGATACATATTGCTTTCTTAGGAGATTTTTGACTCTTATTTTCCTTTTGGATTTCAATTCTTGGCATGGGATCATTTATATATAATACATTGTTTACCTTGCTTCCTTTCCATGGGTCTTTTGCTGTCACCCCCTAAGACATTTTTAAATGTGAGATGGATGGAGCCTCGAAATAGTATTCCAGACCTTTTGATCCTGAGTTATTTTACAAGGATTAAGTAGGACTTCAACGTCTTCATAGCCATTTAGGAAAACTGTTAAACTAGAAGAAATTCTTTCAAATTACACAATAGTACACAGTCTTATAATCAAGGATTTTAGTTAATCCAGAATTCTGATGCTCTCCATGCAACCAAAATTTTACCTCTTTTTATTGAAATCAATCAAAATCTAAACGAAAAACAAACAGAAATAAAATAAATCAAACATAAACAACCAAATCAGTTTATTTATGTACAAGATAATCCAAAAACAAAAATCAAGAAAAATAAAGTTTGAGAACTAAACCACTAACTGGTTAGTCCTCTTCCCAACCCTATAAATCTGGCAACTTGTAAGTTAAGGGGTTAGGCTTGACTACAAAATGAAAAAAAAACTAACCATTATCCAGTTCTACTATACTTGAATAAAAAAACTACATCTACTATTTTACAATCAATCTCATCAGCCCGTGAAAATCGAAGGAGATCGGGTTGGGTGTCTGATGTACTGCTAGCTTCTTCTTCTATGTAGTCTCCCGGTTCTAGCTCAATTAGATGATTTCCCAACACAGAATTCACTGGTTCATTTTTTTCTTCCAATTTAGTAACATTGTGCTTCATGTGGGGCTCTCTTAATATTTTATCTAGTTTGGACTTTCCTTCTGAGGAAACCATAAGTGCGACTAATATGAAGCAAAATACCCATTTAGTCTTGCTGACCAGTCTTGATTCAAAATAAGTCCACGGCCTTCAGGTATGTCTGCTACTACAATATCAATGTACTGACATATATTTTCATTTGCAGATAAGCGAATCAAAACATCTTCCATTTTCTCGACTACTTTCACATTGGTCCTATCTAACTGAGTAACCTCCCAAGTAGTAGGTTTAGGTTGTCCATTAATATTTTTGCAGATAGACAATGGCATCACATTGACTGATGACCTTGAGTCTACTAAACAATTGTGCACATTATGGTTTAAAATCTCAAGGGTCAGGAGGAAAGGTGGGGTTTTAAACTTGGTCTTACCTCCCACACTTGCTTCAACGATCTCTTCTACATGTTGGTTGTTAGTGGGAAGTTCCTCCTCTGGTAATTCAAGTGTTTTTAACAATTCATACCCTATCTCAGGTGCTTTGAGATTTTCCTTGACATTATCAACTTTGTCTTCAATACACCTATCTGGCATGTTGACTTGTTTTGGATCTTGACTGCTAATAGTAAGTTCAGGTATTTTATCATCTATGCCGTTCCTCTGTATTTTCTTCATCTTCTCTTGAAATTTCTTAATCTTTGGAAGTATTGAATTTTCTTTACTTAACAAACCTTGGCTCCTTGTTGTCACACTTGTTTTTGATATCTCCTCATGCTTCAGAGTATCTTCGTCTTCTGTATCAAAAAGTGAGACACAGTCTCATAAAACTAGAGTATTATCCTCTTGTTTTTCTATGGATTTATTTCCCCTTTCCTCCTCATCATCAGCGTCTGTTAGTTTAGAGTCCAACAGCTGATTCATTACTAATGTCATTGAATTGATCCATTGAGGGCAATTTTTTTCAGAATGGGGTTGTTGATGAAATGTGCAAAAGTTATCCATCCCTACCTCTGTTAAGTTCATTAATGCAGGATTATGTGGAGGAGGCTTAGATTGATTGTTGTCCTATCTCCTTTTATAGTAAGGCTTATAATATTTTTGAGCTTCTTTTTCCTTTTCCAGATCTATTATTCTGTTAGATAGTTTCTGCATCATTTTTAACATTCCTTCAAGGTCATGTGACTGCTCCTCCTTAGGCTTAGACAGTAATAATTATTTCTTACCAATTTTTTTTTCTCCTGACTCCTCAGGATAATATTCTATGCTCTCTCTTTCAGCTTCTACTCTCTCGGATTCTTCATAAGTTTCTGACAATGTAGGCTTGACTTGCATCTTGGAAAACATTTCCAAGTCAGGCCCTAAATCTGAAGTATAGTATTCGATCAAAACCTTATCAGATGGTTTATCAGTTGCAGAAAAATTCTTAAGATAAGCAGCAAACCTTTGGGTGAAACTATGCACTTTTTTTCTTTCTTTCTTTCTTCAAAGCGCATAACCCCTTCATTAACGCTGCATGAGTTTTTTGGACTGCATACTTACTTGTAAATATTCTTTCAAAAGTATCCCAGTTTGTGATTGAGTTTGCAAGCAGAGAAAAATACCATGAGGCTGCTACTCCTTTCAGGGTATGCAGAAACAATCTGTAGACTACATCTTCATGTTCTCCAGCCCTTAGCCCTTCTATGGCCAAGTAAAATCTTTGTAAATGATCATCTACTAAAATATTTTCACTTGGGTCAAACTTGGGCAGCATTTTCTCAAAAGCCTGAGGTAATTCATGTACACGAGGGCTTCACTTATTGACCAATATACTATCATGTTAGTTCATATTGTGGGTTTTGAAATTATCAAAAATTGAACCAATATATTGCAAGTATTGTGGGGATGAGGGGTTTAAGGTGGGGGTGGGTAGGGTGGTTTATAAGGATTGAGGTATAAAAAGGGGTGGGGAGGAGGTTTTAAGTATTGAGAGGGGGTTTCAAAAAAAATACTTCAGGGAAATATCTCTGGGAATTAAGGGTATTCTTTAATATCCCATGATCACACGTGCTATGTGAGAGGTTCACTAAGTGAAGTCCCCATGGTCATGTAGAAGGGGTGCCAGGTTTAAAGGTGACCTAGCCCTCCAAGCAGGTGGTGGATTCGGTGGGTTGGGTGGCTGATTTGCATACACATTTACCATGATTATGGGTGGAGAATGAGGTGGTGAGTGAATAGGGGTGTGAACAGGTGAACAACAAGGTGTATCTGGGCCCACTTGATTCAAAGGCTGAACAACTTCCTGTAAGGTTATTTTTACTAGTTCTTCAAAATCTCCAACCAACACTGCGTCTTCCAATATAGGATAGTATTTTTTGTTATATTCTCTTCTAGGAAAGACAGGAATAATTGGTAATCCTCCAATATTCTTCACATATGCCCTAGTATGTCTTCTCAGATCATTAACTACTTCTTTATTGACAGAATACAGAAGCTCTTTACCCTTCTCTTCAGGAATTGGATTGGGAAACAAACTGCTTTTAGAACTATCACCGGTGGAATAATCTTGAGAAAATAAGTTTCCTCAGCCAACCATGCACTGGCTGCCCTCCTTCTAGAGACAAAAACTGTTGAGGCCTGGAAAATCGTAGGTGACAACAGTTAGGGATTCTCCTTAGTAAACGTTCCCAACTAGCCCGTTACTGTTTGGTATGGGGAATCCGTCCAGTTTATGGTTCGGCTACCGTAGGTCAAGTAACAAAAATAAAAGGTTTTACCGGTTATGGCCCATTCCACCATGTATGTTTTAGTTTTTATTATTTAATATGAGATGCAAGTACCTATCTAAGAATTCAAATTGATAGAGAATACAAGGAGCAGTCACAATCTGATGCACAGGTTCTTACCTCTCGTCTTAACTCTCTCGCGTCTAAATCACACACAGTAGGAAAAACTAAAACTAACTATCTAACCTATCCCTAGGGAGCAATATTATTATTCATCAATGAGTAATGTGTTTTGTGCATGCATTAAGAAAAATCACAGATAGCTGTTACTTATTTCAAAATACATGAACATTTATAGATATATGAACAACCAGATAGCTAATTGTTTATGAACAACATTCATTACTCATAGTGGAAATTTCATAGAATAAACGAGAGAGCATTCATACAAGAGCATAGGTTCAAAGAGTTAGAACGATCTCATAGTTAATGGACACAAAGCTGAAAACAAAATAGTTCACATTCAACACATCCATGACACAGCATTTGAAAAGTTCCACCAAGCTTTCTCCAACAGGAAACTTGTAATTCTTATTGCGAAAGGAAATAGTTCTTCTTACAACATGTTCTCACAAATCTCAAAGGGAAAAAGTCCTCTTCAAAATTTGACTCTCCTATACTTATACTACAAGCAAAACTCTTGGGCTGCCCCTCTGTGACCTTTGGGCTCCCCCAACCATTTTAATCTCACAATTTTGTCCTTTTGTGAGTGCTCATGATTCATACAAACGTTACATTTCAGATTTAATATTTAAAATCACTTTTATGAAAAGGGACTAGCTTGGTAACTAACGAACTTTTCCAAGCCTAGGCCTCTGCTTCTATTGATTATGCTCAGTAATCCATTGGTCCCTTGCTAGGTCTTGTTGAGCTTAGACCTAACTTTCTTCTTTTCTTTCCTCATCTCTGCTTCTGCATTGCCTTCTAGACATGTCTTCTCTACAGCAGCAATCACCCTGTCATGAAGATAGCAGATTTTAGACCATTTAGGGTTTAATAAAGTAATACGAACTGTATCAATACATGAATTATATAAAATGAACTCTAAACAATGTTAATGCAAAGAAAATCCTGACAGCTGGGTCTGAAAATCCTCTAAACACGCTGCCCAACTAAAATCTGGATCCCGAAAAAACAAACTCTTCATCTCAATCCTAGCTGCATCTAGACCAATTCCACCTCCTCTGATGAAAGTGTGAAAAATGGCAAAGTAACCGTCATAAAAAAATAGAGTAAAAGCACACGAGAAAGGCGGAAAAACCCTTACCGACAAGAAAAACTAAGCATCGGGCGAAAACAAACTCTCATCTGCGGGCCGAAACACTATAAGTCAGATGGTTAGTGCACTAGGGAGCCGTAACGATGAAAGACATAAGGACTACAGCTTCCACTTTCAAATAAAAAATTGCGGCGATCGAAAGTTTTAATGACTGAGTGTCGGCGATGGTGAGCTCAACGCCGCCACTGTGTCGGCAACACAAAGGACTAGTCCTCCGATCAACCATCAAAAAACCGTTTCGATAGTGAAAACAACATCATCAAAAGGAAAAAAGGTTTAGGTAATAAAACCACGGAATTGGCAAGACTAAGAACTAATCGCTGGCATGTTCAAAATCTGTCCGTCAAAACAACAGATATTTAGAAAGCTAATGCCCCGACCTTGATAAATAAAACCGCCCATAGTTAGATGAGATAAAAGCGCTTCGGTGAACATAAAAACTGTCCATCGGGACGTTCATTGCTTACCCTCCGCAATGGTGGCTGTGTAGAAGACTACCACCCCAATTCACTGTTCAAACCACTTTCGAGAGCGATGAAGGAAAACGAAAATAAAGTGCTAAGTGTTCAAAAGACCTTTGGCTATGCAGCGTTAAAGTTAGTTCGTTTCACCTTTGACACTGCGGCGGCGAAGAGAACTAAAACTCTGACTTAAACATAAATAGACTTCCGAAAGCAATGAAGGAGATCAATCAGACCAAAAGGACATCATTTTCAAATCAAACTCAAAATTCCAACATTCAAAGCATTGGCCGACTTAAAGCAGTTCCAAAAAACATGAAATAAATTAACCTCAATTCAACTTCAAACAATCCAAATTTGTAGCAGAGGGACAAAATAGAGTTTAGCAATCCAAATAAGCCCATGCAAGATAAAATCAATAAGGAGGGTCCAAAATTTCAAAAAATTTAGGGAAAATAGTTGCAGCTACAACAGGATGATATGGGGTGCTTTTCTTATGCTGCACCTGCAACTCCTCTTTCAGTGCTTTTACTATGTGGTTGATAAAGTCGCTACCTTGGTCACTCATCAATATCCCAGGGCATCCGAACCGTGTCATGATGTTTTCAAAGATGAACTTTGCTACTGTCACAGTGGTGCAATCCACAATTAGTGCGACCTCCTCCCACCTTTTTAGATAGTCTGTGGCTGTGATGATGTAGCATGCACCAGCTCGCTTCCCTGGCGGGTTGATTGGACTCACAAATTCTACCGCCCATTTATCAAAAGGTTATAAAGTTACCTGCGGTACAAGCGGTATCTCATCTCGCTATGATGGTTTCCTGACAGGTTGATAGACATCGCAGCTCCATGCATAGTCTATATCATCATTATGCAATGTAGGCCACGATAGCCCAGTGTGGAGTACCTTATGCACAGTATGCTTCCTCCATAATGTCCACCCGCAACTCCTGCATGTGCTTCTTCCAGAATTTTCCCTTGTTCATGAGGTAGAACACACAGTTACAGGATCTCATCAGGTCCAAGCTTGTATAAATGTCCCGTGATTGCTGGAAATCTGAATCCTTCACTACTAACTGCCTCTTTTGACTGGTCGCCATCTCCTCCAATGCAAATTTGGTTGCCAAGAACTAAATTATCGTTGCATAATGTTCATCTGTGATAACAACACAAAACAATTGTGTGTCCGTCAATCCATCATCAATATTGGTGGGCTCTTCACCTGTCTCGATGCGGGATAGATGATCAAGACCAACATTAGGTGTCCTAGTTTCACAATTATTTTGAAATCAAATTCCTAATAGAGAAGTAGCTAGTGACAGATCTACCCCCGCAAAACAGGCTCATTGATCAGATACTTCAAAGCTGAATGGTCAATGAACATCTTGAAGTGACCACCCAAGAGATATTGCCTGAATTTCTGTAGTGCATATACCATCGCCAACCCCTCTCTTTATGTGGTCATGTAATCATTCTCAACAAAGGATAAATTTCTTCTAGCAAAGGAAATCGGATGATCCAGATCGCCTTCTCCTGGTTGCGCGAGTACCACTCCCAGTGCAACAAACGAGGCATCGACGTGGACATGAAACTCCTTGGTCCAATTGGGGAACACAATTATGGGTGTTGAAGCTAGCTTGGCCTTCAATGTATCAAAGCTACTTTGAAATTCCTTGATCCATATGAATGCGGCATCCTTCTTTAACATTTTCTCCATGAGCGCAGTAATCGCAGCATAACCATAGATAAACTTGCGATAGTACCTAGTATGCCCCAGTGTTGCATGAAGCATCTTCATATTTGTAGGTGGTGGTAGGCTTAGAATGAGTGCAATCTTTTTTATATCAACCAAAATCCCTTTCTTACATACGATGTGAACCAATAGTATCCCAAATGGTGCACAAAAGATGCACTTCTTTGAATTCAATGCGATCTGATGCTGTCAACACCTCTCCAGGATTAAGCGCAGGTTTTCCAAGTGATCCTTGATCAATATGTAGACTATCCAATCATCCATATATACTTACAAAAATTTCTGAATAACATATTTAAATGTAGCTACGACAACCAGAGAGAATACTGTAGGTGCATTCTTAAGCCCGAAGGGAATTACTGTGTACTGAAAGCAACCCCATTCAGTGACAAATGTGGTTTTCTGGCGGTCTTCCTTTGCAATTATGATATGGTGATACCTAGAAAATCCATCTGTGAAGGAATGCATTTCTTAACCACCTACTCCCTCAAGAACCTCATCCATGAATGACATCGAAGAGGGGTCATGCATGCAAGCATCATTCAGTTTCCTTAGATTGACACAGATCCAGATCTCCCCAGTCTTCTTGTCTTGGACCACCATAGGATTTATCCATTCTAATTCTTCGATGGGCTCAATAATCCTTGCATCTAGCATCCGATCAAGTTCATCCTTGACCCGTTCTTTATATCACGGATTCAAGCGATACGGCCTCTGTCTCACTGGTTTGCATCTGGTTTTAATGGGATTTTCATTTCCCCTAGGTCACCCAATATCCCCTTCATTTCTAAGAATTTCGTCGAGAACAAATCTTGAAACTCATGCAATACATCGGTGATCTTTGCCATGGTCTCCTCATCCCAATAGTCCCCAATGTTGGAAAATTTTGGATTCTCCTCCATCCCAATGTTAACTTTCTTAATCTTCAACGGTTGAGTCATGGGATCCGTTGGCACATCTGGTGCTGCGACATCTTGACTTCCTTCAGTTTTTGGAATATTAATGTTGTGCAACTCATCATCATCCTCTGGCTCGCTAGAGAGGTTGTAGCATTCCATCATTGATTGCATGTGGTAATGTGCATGTGGGTCCACAGGATATGCGACTGGGACAACTTTCAAACTACGTCCCGAATGATCTATAGCGCATTGTTAACCTATGCATTAACATCTCCAAAGCCAAAGGTATGTGCAAAGCAAACAGTCAGCTCCTCCCAAGTGGTGATTTATCGTCGCAGCTATGCTGTTATGTACAAAGACCTTGGTATTTCATCCAATGTGTGAATAAAAGCATGGACCCACTCATCCTTGGGTCGCGATGCCCACAACATCCGGAATTCCTTTAGATGACTATAAGGTCTATTCTATCCATCATACCTCCCAGTGTGATATACCTCAAGGTCGTCGAAATACATAGTCATCAACCATCGACACTGTTCGCATTCATGAATGGTCTCCTTATGAAATTCCCACCAGCGTGTTGGAGTGGCCTTCAATGCTTCTCCTAATGCCAACAAGCACTGAGGCTTAGATACCTTTGCTTCAAACACCTCAAGGAACCCAGATAGTTTTGGTAGTCCTTCATATGTCGGCAACTCAATGATCTCAGTCATGACATGGTGCAGCGACTACATGATCAACCAACACTTTCTATGTGATACTTCATGCATCCGGTTTTGCCAATTTTCTAGGGCATCATCATAATCAGAGGACATAGAGCTAGTGCTGCACCATCCAAGTTCTCCGTCAGCAGTAGGATGGATGTAATCCTCAGAGATATTTTAAACATGATCCCATCCTCTCATGACTTCATCTTTGATTGGTTCAATATATCTCCTTCCTTCATTTGGATCCATCGAGGCAATGACTCGGATATCCTGGTTCTCAAATGTCATCAACCGATTCTTAAAATTTATCACAGCCATGCTGTCATTGGCCCATCCAATTCCTAGCAGCGTGGGATAGGATCCCCCTCCATCAACAACTTCAATTACATCAAAATCAACATGAGTCCTCATACTTTTGACATGTACAACCAAATTCGACACATGGCCAATCGGTTGAACTTTGGCTTGATTATCCAATCTCAGCTACACTGGGAACCAACCAAGCTTCACCTCCCCCATCTTTTGCCATGTATGTTTCGTCAGGATTTTCACATCTGATCCAAGATCTAGAATAAAGGAATCAACTTCATAGTCCCCAATCTGGATGTTCATCCGCATTTCTTTTCCCGTATTTTTCTTCTGCAAATAATTTATCACAAATTCCTACAATTCTCTATCCGGTCGGTGCAACAACTTCTTGATCTCAACCAGAGCATCGGGATATTTTTTTAGGGATAAAAAAATCTCGAAGAACTACTATAAGGTACCACACTGCCATGATGGTCCAGCTTCTAGCGAAGAATCAAAAGGAGAAGGCATGCCAAAAATAGGTGTCTTACCAGGATTTCTTTCAAGTGCCTCGTAAGCTTCGAAAAAGGTATCTTTCTTGGTTGTGATATAAAACTGTGCTTTCTTCTTTCCAGGTAGTTGGAATTGAGGTCACAGTCTATCTTCTCCATTTTTCACACCTCCTCGAGTAAAAATCCTGACATCAACATTCGTTGTCTGTGGTTCTACTATAACGGTCGCAACCGTCGATCCTTGATTCTGGTTCTGCGGTGGAGGATGATTTGGTGGTGGATTCTGGTTCATCGGTGGGTTCATAGGCTGATTGATATTTTGATTTTGTACCGGAATTTGGGGCTGCCATTGATTTTGCAGTTGCTTCTGGTTCTGTATTTGATTCTAGGCCTAGAACTGATTCTGATTCTATAATAAAGGAACATTACTAGCCTGCCATCTCGCAATTAACTAAGGACATTTTTCAACAGTATGATCATTCACCGTGCAGTATACATATTGAAAATGGGTAAAATCCCTCTGATAGTGGCCAAATGTCCCACATTTATAACATTGGATTGGTGCATGACCTTGTCCTCCTCCACGGCTGAAACCTCCTCTTCCCCTAAATCTGAAGCCTCCGCGGTATCCTCCTTGTCGTCGATATTGTGGTTGAGCTACTTGCTGCTGATATTGGGGTTACACCATTTGTTGTTGTGGGGAATTTGGATGTTGCTGAACATAGTGTACTGCTTGGACATACTATTTCCGTGGTGGAGCCATTGGGGTCTGGGTGTACTGCGGTCTCGACAAAAATTACGACTAAGGTACATCCTGCGTCTGTGGTTGCGATGGAATAAATTGCATCTGCGGTGGTGGCATATACTGGGCTCGAGGTGGCAGTTGTATTGCCTATGGCTGTGGCTGTTGCACCATGTGAGGATCTTCACCTTTCACAAAATATGCATCATAGGTTCGCTTTTGAAGCAGAACGTAAGCTCAACAATCCTTATCCTCATGCACAACTGAGCAATAGAAGGTGCAATATAAGCTTGTTGGCTTCATAACCATTTTCTGCATGTAGGTACAATATTCATGTTAGTGCCCAAACACTTGACATATGCGACACCACGGCACACTATCGCAACTCAATGGGTTCGACACTCCTGAGAGTAGATAATTCCAAAAAGAAGGATAGGTATCTTTCGTGTGTCCATCCATGTGAGACGGAGTGCACCACAAGTCATCATGTTCATCTTTTGCCTTCTTGATATCCTGTAGTTGAATTGTCATGTTTGGCAGCCGTGCTTAGATTTGGTTCATGCCGACAACAGTTTCTCTGATAGGGGAAGCTTCCAGATTCATCGCAATTTCCAGAGCCTCGCTTTGCATCACAATCTTTTGCTGCATTAATGGGTTTTGGATACGAGGGATCAGTGCCATAATGAACCATTATTTATGTTGGACATCACTCATATCGAAGTTGACTCATTCCATCAGCATCTTAAACCTCAGATCAAAGTCCCAGATCGTCTCTTTAGGGAATCGCTTGATTTCCTTGAGCTCTGTAATGTACTATGCTTTAGATTTTGGTTTCTTGAATTCTTCAAGTAGCCCCTTCCGAATCTCATCCAAAGTATTTAGCACAGTCCCCTGCGGGACCTGTATGAATCTCATGTACTAGTCGAGCGCACGACCCCAAAGGGTGGTCGCTAATTGGTATTTCTTTACATCCTCATCGGTAGTTTGTCTGGCCGTCCAGACTGCCTCACATAAGAACCAATACTGTTCCAGGTCATCAGTGCCATTTCCATGGAACATAGGTAGCTTCATATAGTCTCCTGCCATCCTAGACCTTCTTCCTATAGATGCTGCTTTACTACTAGATGCCTCTTGGCACGTTTGACATGTAAACATAGATTGCGTATATTTTCTTGATGGTGGAGTAGTGCACGGAGATGTGGACAAGTTGCTACTGGGGTTTGACCTTGCTGCCACCCTGGGTGTAGCCTGGGTCTGCTCGTCCTCTTTGTTGTTGTAGGGTCTCTTCATCCCGTATGGTTGTCCTTCATAGTTTTGCGTTTCGATCACAATAGTATCTCTTGTCCTCTGCCTCTTATGTGACCGAAACTTTGCTCCTCCCCTTGTACAACCACTCTTTTCCTTGGCTGCCCTCACAGTCTCATCGAAACTTACACCCATTTACCCCTTATCTTTCCATTCGTCGCCCCCCTTGTATCGCGGTGTTCACAGCCTCCGCACACCAAAGTCTTACTACTCGAGGTGCATCTTTGGTATGTCCTTTTCACAAACAAGCATCTTGATTGATAATTGTAGAGACAACAAGAACCTACCTTGTGGTCCGTTGAAAAATTCCTGTTCTGCTTTGCTGTAGGACTTGTTGGTATCAAACGCGAACTCAGTGATGTATCCTTCCAGCTTGGGGGTCTAGGACATCGGCTCTCCTCCCTGGAAGTTGCGCTTCTTGTAGGTGAATAGCACCATCCACTCATGGAGTATGATGGGAAACTCACAGAAAAACCATTCATGAGGACCATCGTGAATGTATCTCTCTAACCATGCATCTGTCATCAACTTCGAATTTTGATTCTTGGCTTCAGCGAACTCTTGTAGTCTTAGGTCAAACCAATCTTGGATCTACGGTTTTTTCGGATGCCACAACATATCCTCCTCTTCAATCACAATGAAGTCCCTACAACAGAACCATTTGTTGGAGAAAACCCACCAATAAAGCCTCATCAACAGGGGTTCTCACTCTGTCAACGCCCAACTAGCCCGATCTCCCTGAGCATCGACCCAAACAACTCTTACCCTACCCGACAACACCCATCGAGCGGATGAAGTCTCACCCAAGATGTTTGAGGGAGAGCTCTTGGAACCAAGTTTCTGACATTAAGGAGGAGGATCAAGGCATCAATGATTTATCAACATAACTATCAAATCTAGTAGAGTCCTTTATCAGATATCACAGTATTCATCATAGATCTATCGTTTCAATCACAGATTTAATAGATTGCATCATCCAACCATTCATTGCAGCAATATGACATTATTCATTCATAAAACAGAACCATCGCAGTAAATAAAGACATGAAAAGACATCGTAGCATATGAAAGAGAAACAAGGACAACAGTGATTTAGCTCAATATCTGTCGTATCATATTACTTTCATCGCAACAAATCCAAAAAAATAGTCATCTTTCTCTACAGCGAGAAAAAGATCAATCCACAGAGTCACTCACAAATCCCAAAAGATTCAATCTCTCACTTCAGTCTCATCTCATACACATCTCTCCTCTTTTGTTCTTCTATATATTTCCACTTGCAATTCTAATCTATATATAGGATTGCGCCTTTACATTCAAGGTCCACTTCTAACTAACTTCCTAACTGATTTAACCACTAATGACCTATATCCACAAAATGTGGTCAATCAATACAAAAATATGCATAAAATATTCAAAAGCAGTTTGTTTTCTGCTCGTCGCGCTATCTTTGACTTGCGTGGTGTCATGTGAGCTTGCGTAGCCTCCGCAGGGATGCGCAACTCACTTACCCCAAACCCCTGGCAATAAAAACTTGTCCCTATAATTTTCCCTCAACAACAAATAGATACATAAGCACAATATATTAAGTGTTAGCTGTCAATCTATCATGTTCCATTTAATCAAGTATAAAGAAATTACACCCATGGATACAAATATACATAGTTGCACATGAAATTTGGACAAGAAATAGACATTTTATTAATATAAAATAGAGATACAAAGTGACGACCTTTGTCGATGCCTCGTCGAAACTGAGAAACCGAGTCCCTCCACCACTTCAATCCTCCATAATAAGGAAATCTCACAAAGACAATGGCAAGCTTGGGATATGAGCATAAATGGATTTATCAATAAGGACAAAGTGATGCAAACTCAAGCATATAACAATGAGGAATTTTTTTTCTATAGTCTCTTTACTATCCAAGTTTCTTTGCCTCTAATGCATTCTTCACAATGGCTCAATATACAGCCATCAAATGGGAAACGAAGGGTTGAATCAAAGCATTTCCCCGCATATGGAAGGACAAGGATCAAGGAATTTGTTACTTGATGGGGAAAACTCCAATTTTTTTTTTTTGAGCATAAAACCCAGAGTATGCAGGTGACAATGGTGCAAGATGTGTATACGTGAGTTGTATAACTGGTGACCCGCATATGTCTTCAAAAATGTTTTTTAAAGGGTTATACTGGAGCATCAGGGCTATATTGAGTAAATTGGGTATAGTGATTATGCATAAGGACAAGGGAAGGCCATAAAGGCATGATGCATGAGGTGTGGCAAATCACGCTATAATAGTACTATTGTAGCACTATTCTGCAAGGTGGAGCCAATGTACCCATTAATTATGGAGGCCATTAACGAAATTCCTAAGGTATCCTTCATGACATTTATTATGACTTCAGTTTGTCCATATGTTTATGGATGGTAAGAGGTATTGATAGTTGATGAAATCCCTACATAGTGGAACAATTCCTTCCAAAAGTTGTTGGTAAAATTGGGTTCCCTGTCACTAACGATAACTTTGGGAAACCCATGGAGCTTAAATATATTCTTTACATAACTATCTGCGACTTGGATAGCCCTTGATTTTGATGAAATACTAATGAAGTGAGCTTTTTTTTTTAATCGGTCAACGACTACGAATATAGTATCCTTTCCTTCTAACATAGGAATACCAGTGATAAAATACATGGATATCTCTAACCAATTTGGGGATGGGATATGTAGGGGTTGTGTTAGTTTTTATTAAATGCTTAGATGATATTTTAAAACAATTTAAAATACTAGGATTACTAAAAGAACAACAACAACAAAAAACACAAAGAACACAAAGATTTTCCTCAGGGAAACCACAAGGGAGAAACCCCTGCAAAAATTCCTTAGTATAGAACTCAACCAGAGCAGTGTAAAACCCAAGACAACTGCTTTTTTCTTCTTCTTGGCGCACTTCTTCTTCTATCTCTTGCAAACTTACTTGAGTGAGTGTTTGCAAATTAAGGGGGGAACCTCCATAGTTATATTTGTCCCTTGACTTGACCTAGAACCTAGCATTAGGGGAATTTTGAGGTCTAAAATGGGCCTCATAAGAGAGATAATAAAATATTATGAGTTAGGCATTTTGTGGGGTAGGTATATTTACAACTCACCTCTTACACTATAACCAATGTAACTATGGTTAAGTTAAATTAAAAAGATGTACACAAATAAAATCAATAAAAAGATCTCTTTGATATGACTAAAAATAAAAGTACTTTTGTATTGTACTAAATTAAAATACTCATTAAATTAATTAAACTTATTTTAATTAATAATAAAAATATATTTATAAATTTAATTCATATGCCTTTTTAAGATTCAATTAAACACATCAAATAATAAAAGGAATACATTTAAAAATTTAATTTATAAATCATTTATTCAATTAATAATTAAATACTTAAATTCATTTTAAGCTTATAAATATTATAACATGTCTACTCATATACGTAGTTTATCCTACCTAGTATATATTATATTATATATATTAGTCAACTTATATAACACCCACATGTACGTGGTAGTTGTAAAATAATGTAATATATAAAATATAATATATTATACAAAATGTCAAAGTATATGAAATAATTAAATTCATTTTAAACTTATAAATATTATAACATGTCTGCTCATATACGTAGTTTGTCCTATCTAGTATATACGTATATTATATTATATATATTAGAACTTATATAACACCACATGTACGTTATGTGGTAGTTGTAAAGTAATGTAATATATAAAATATAATATATTATACAAAATGTCAAAGTATATGAAATAATTGATATATAAATATACAATATTACATATTATTCATTTCTTTTAAGCAATATTCGTAATGTACGTAATGTCATGATCACGATTTTGAAATGATATTATATTATTTATACATGTTACGCATTATTTTTTTATTTCTAAGAATTTACGTAATATCATGATTATGATTTTGAATTTTGATACAAGTTAAATTTAAATTTTAGAATTTATAGTATATTTTTAAGTTGAATGAAATAGGTACTTTAAAGTACTTCACTTTTTAGAAATATTTTAAGAGTACTAAGCATATAATATTCAAAAGTAATTTGTAAGTACTTTTTATTATTATGAGTATAGTTAACTATGAGTTTTCATGCACTATTTAGAATTTGACAAGTAAGCAGTAATGATTTTAAGGAACCATACTTATTTAAAAGTGTATAAATGTTAGCGAATATTACCAATTCTTAAAACTCCAACTATAAAATGATTGACAATATTTTTCAAAAAATATTTTAATTTCCAAGGATTTTATATTGTTTATATAATA
This sequence comes from Pseudotsuga menziesii, assembly GCA_001517045.1. Classification (NCBI taxonomy): domain Eukaryota; kingdom Viridiplantae; phylum Streptophyta; class Pinopsida; order Pinales; family Pinaceae; genus Pseudotsuga; species Pseudotsuga menziesii. The sequence goes on from LPNX010497953.1 coordinate 103,652, forward strand.
ATTTGGCGACTTTTAGGGTGAAATTTTTTTTATCCCATCAAAATTGGGCGAAAGAGGGCTTCAAAAAATGCACATTGGCGAATCTTTTTTGAGAGAAAAACATGGAAAAATAGCCCACTGGGCTAAAATTCGCCCCTAAAATTATCCCTGCAAGTAAATACATTTAACTCAAGCAATGCCACCTCAACTATAATCGATGATGTCATTCTCCAGAATGTGATTGGTTCTTTTAAAGTTGATTTTGATAGTACCTTTTTTGTTTTGAGGCCCATTTTAGACTTCAAAATTCCCCTAATGCAGGGCCGACTTCTCTAGTAAGACACCAAAAATAATATTTATTATAATGAAACTTGTGTAGTATTGACCCAACTTACATCCGAAGGTTTACATTGATTCTTTCAATGAATCTTACATGACCAAACTCATCTCCTGAAGGAGTAATACAATCAATACATCAGGAATATCTTTTGAAGTTACAATACTTTAACACTGCCTCTTAACTAGGAAGGTATTCAACCAAGGTAGCAACTAATACCACAACTGTACATCTGACTGGTGAGTATCTATATGGCATAGGGAGATTTGGAACACCATCATACATCTTCATCATCAATCTCAGTATGAGAATACTGGATCATGTTCTGCAACCTCAGTATCTAAATACTGAATCAACTTCTATGATTACTCGATCATATTCTGCAACATCAGTATGTGGATATTGAATCATCTTCTATGTGTACTGGATCATCTTCTGCAATATCAGTATGTGGATACTCAATCATCTTTTGCGTGTACTAGATCATCTTTTGCAATATCAGTATGTGGATACTGAATCATCTTCTGTCATATGAGTATGTGATTACTGAATCATATTCTATCATATTAGAATGTGAATAATGAATCTTCTTCTACCACATCAGTATGTGAATACTAGAACATCATCTACAACATCATTATATAAATATTGAAACATAAGTATGTAAATACTGAAACAACAAAAACAACACCACTAGCATGTTAGTGCTAAAACAACATCATTAATAAATGCTATCTCATTATCTACATCATCAACATAGAGATGCTGGAACACCATCATCATCAACATAAAAACGTTGAAACAAAATCATCATCATCAGTATAGAAAAATTGAAATAGTCTCATCAACATCACAACAACATCAATAGGAAGATACTAAACCTGTTATATTAGTATAAGAATACTAAATCTATCTCATCAAAAACATCAGTATGAAAATATTGAACCTGCTACATCATTATAAGAATACTGTAACTATCTCATCAACAACGCAAATATGAAAATACTGAACCCGCTACATCAGTATAATAATACTAAAATACATCTTTCCCACTAACCATCTTGGAGGAGTATCTTGGTGAGTTCTCTAGTAGATCCATCTGGGCATTTTTTCCTAACTTTCTAACCCTTTTGAGTAAACAAGCCTAGTTACACAGATGGATCTTCCTGGGGACCAAAAAGCCTTGTATGGATTACTAAACCTCTTGGGATAAATAGTCCTAGCCAGACATACTAATCCCCCTAGGATCAATAGGCCTCATTTGACTTACCAACACTTTCTATCCAACAAGCCTAGCCAGACTTACCCTACTATATGTTGAGCTACCGCCACTGTATCCTTCTACCATCTTCTTCACTCCATTTTTAGAGGGAGGTCCTTTCAGACTACACTAATATTGTCTCGAAAGTATTCAAATTCTATATGAGACAGAGGCTTAGTAAACACATATTCCACTTGTTCCTCTGTAGGAACATACTTGAGCTTTATATCTCCCTTATGTACCATATCCTAGATATAATGATACCTAACTTCGATATGTTTCGACTTATCATGAAACACTAGGTTTTATGTCATCTTAATACAACTCTGATTATCACAAAGGATATCAGTCACATCTATCTCTGCATCAAATAATCTTGTCAACATCTTGGGAATCCATACTACTTCGCTACAAGATAAACATGTTGCAATGTATTCAACTTCTGTTGTGCTAAGGGAAATACTGTAATGCTTTCTGCTGAACCATGAGATCATGCCTAATCCCAAACCAAAACAACATCATGAAGTTCTCTTTCTATATTTGGCACTTCTTGCCCAATCTGAATCTGTAAATCCATGTAATTTGATCTCGCCATTTGATGCATATATGAGACCATAGTCTAAATCCCCCTTTAGATACCTCATCACATGTTTTTCTCCTACTAGATGAATATGTCTTTATTGGTTAAGTACAATAGAGAACCAATAATATATCTGTATAAGGTGGCATCTACTGTTTCTCAAGTGGCATCATTCAATAGCTTCAATTTGTTTTTCATCGAAGTAGTCATAGCCTTGCAATCTATCATCCCAAATATGTTTAGAATTTTTACTGCATATTTTCCTTGGTTTAGGAAAATCTCATATGGATACTGCCATACTTAAAGACCTAGAAAATAGTGCATCATTCCAAGGTATTTCATCTCAAATTATGCAGCGAGCTTCTTCTTACATTCATTTATGGGATTATATTCACCTGTTAAGACTAGATCATCTACATATAGTAGTAATATCATAAGTACATCACCCTCAACTTTATAGTAGAGGTTGGAATCTGCTTCACTCTTGGTAAAGCCAAAACTCATCAGGAATCCATCAATTCTTCCATACCATGATCTAGGTGCTTGCTTTAACCCATGCAATGCCTTCTTGAGTTTACATACATGAGTTTCCTGATTATCTGCCTCAAAACCTTCTGGTTGTTCGATATATACTTCTTCTTATATCAAGCCATTTAGGAAGGTTATCTTTACATCCATCTAATGTAACTTCCACTTCATATTGGATTCCAAGGAAAGAATGGTTCTAATTGAGGTGTACCTATCCATTGGTGCAAATTTATCCTCATAGTCGATTCCTTCCTTATGGGAGAATCCGTGAGGTATGAATCTTGCCTTGTACTTCTCTATACTACCATCTACTGAATGCTTTGTCTTGTAGATCCATTTTGAGGATACCACTATCTTGTCCTTTGGGCTTGGTACTATTTCCCATACACCATTCTTTATAATGGATTGGTATTCCTCAACCATAGCAACAACCCATTCCTTCTGCTTTGTTGCTTCTTCAAAACATGTTGGTTCTTTATCAAAAATATCACACATCAAAGCCACATAACTAGGGTATGGATTTGGCTTCTTTCTTTCTCTGATGCTTCCTTCTGGAACACTATGTTTTTTCTTCTTCAATTACTTCACAAGCCTAGGAATTCCTTCTTTTACATGTGATCATTTTGTTGGGAAATTCTACAGATTTTTGAGGTCCTGTTATGTCATGATCCTTAGCCATATGTTCTTCTTCTTTGTTTTTGACTGGTTTAGGACCTTCTATGGGCTCTGGAAATTTCATGCTCCTCTTCATTTTCCTTGTCTTTCTTTGATTTTCTAAAAGTTGTATCTTCGTCAAAAGCTTAGTTCAATTTTATGATAGCCTGCGATATAGATTAGATAAGTTTTTTATTACTCACTATATCCTACAAACAATCCATTCTTTCATGAAGGGTCTAGATTTTATCTTTTATCCTTGGGAATGTGTATGTATACTGGACAACCAAATATCTTTAGATGACTGACTTCAGGATTTTATCCAGTAAACATCTCTTTTGGAATCTTGTTCCCAAGGGTATTGTGGGAAATTCTATTATGTACATATACTGTTGTTCTGGTTTCTTTTGCCCAAAGGTACATAGGTAGATCTTGATCATGGATCATGGTTTTTACAGCTTCCACGATAGATCAGTTATTTCTTTCTGCCACACCATTTTGTTGTGGATTATAGGGAATGGTGAGATCCCTCTTAATCCCAGCTTCTTTGTATTACTTGTTGAATTCACTTGATGTGAATGCTCTTCCATTATTTGATCTTAATATCATGATTCTCTTTTCACAGAGGTTTTGTACAAGGGCCTTAAACTCTTTGAAACTTTCAAACACTTCATCCTTCTTCTTCAAGAAACAGATACAAGTTTTGTAGAAATAGTCATCAATAAAAGAAGCATAGTAAACATACCCGCTTAATGAAGTGATTTGCATTGGCCTACATATATATGAATGAATAATGTCTAAGATCCCTTTTTCTTTGTTGTCACTATTTGGATAAGGGTTCTTAGTATTCTTTCCTTGTGCACATCCTTTGCACACTCCTTCATGATTTATCTGGATCTCTGGTAAACTTCTCACAACCTTGCTTACAATTGGCAATGCTTTGTAATGTATATGAGCCAGTATTCTATGCCATAGCTACGATGGGATTATGGTATTAGTCATCAATGTTGAATCTACATGTCCCTTTAATTTGTAGAGTCCTCCTTCTTTAACTCCAATCACTATTGCATCATATATAGTTTTTCCTTTTGTCGACATGAGGAATTATCCATCCACAAAAGCAACTCCGAACCCTTTATTATCTAAGGTTGAGATAGAAAGAAGGTTCTTCTTTAATCCTGGGACATATAGGACATCCTTAATCTTCATGGACTTTCCATAGTCCAACTTTATAAGGATTATCCCATTCCTTTGATGGGATATTGGTAATCATCTCCAAGCATTACTTTGTGTGGGGACTCCTTTTGTACAAGACATGAGAGTGAGTGCTTGTAACATGTCATGTGCTTGGAGGCACCACCATGTGTCATTCTCTAGTGATACTGAACCTATGAGTGCAGATATCGAGACATATTCTTCACATGAATCTTCATTTTCCTTAGATCTTTCCTCATCTTCTTGATCATTGTCTTCAACAGCATGGGCCTGAAATCTTTTGTTCTTCTTCTTGACTCGTTCTGACTCCATGGGACAATTTATACACTGTGTCCCATCTTATGACAAGTGAAGCATTCGTAATTTGATAAGTATTTTTTGGAATTCTTAATCCCTTGATATTTTCTAGGAGGATGGTCATAACTCTTTCTCTTGTTCTTTCCTTTGGTATGGACTGCCAAATCTTGATCCTCATTTTCATTTAACTTCTCTTCTCTGGCTACCATTCTTTCTTCTTCTTGAACACATTCTTTCCATAACTTTCAGAACTTGTCCAGTCTTCTTCTTGAATAGATTCCTCGGATAAAGGATTCCCAATCTCTTGGAATACCATTCAAGGTGGTCATTACAATTTCTGCTTCTTCAACCATATCGCTAATAGCTTCCAACTTCTCCTTGATTTGAGCTACTCTTGTGAAGTATGATTGCATGGTTTCTTACTTTTGAGCCTTTACACTTTTGATATGATTCCTCAAGGTCATATTTCTATTAATATTTCTTCCTTCAAATAAACTGGATAAAGCATCAAACATTTCCTTTGATGTCCTCCTTGAGGATACTTAAGGAATCAAGTAAGCTTTGATGGAGTCAGCTATGATCCTCTTAGATGTTGGTTGTGGAGCTTGGTATTCCAGATCCAGAGATATTGTTAAGCTGTGTTTGTACCCTAGGTTTACTATACACTTGTTCCCCAACTTAGGGGTTCGGGGTCTACGCCCCGAGAAAAATTTTGGGATGTTTGTTGGCCAATAGTTTTGCGGACCTATGGTATTGGGTTAACCATAGTATTTTCCCATGGTATTTCCCTTATAAAATAAAAACATTGTAATATGGATGTGTATAGTATTGTATTTTATTGTAAACAATCATTGTGATTGTGTGATAGAGACTGTGAGAGTGTGGAGATGAAGTGCAACAATATTGCTATAGGTTGTATCCCTTCATCTTTCTGGATGGTAATAAAAGGAATAGCAATTTCTGTGTGGACGTAGCCCATTGTTTGGGTGAACCACATTATATATGTATCTCTCTGTAATGTTTTTAATGTGTTTTCCATCTTGTTTAATGTTTTAACTATATAGCTATTATTGCTCTGCAGTCTTATTTCTAACAATTGGTATCAGAGACAAAAGGTCTATTTGGATGCTAAAATTGCAGGAAAGAAGGGTTCCTGGTTCGAGTGGGAGCAATGGAAGAAGAGGGAAAGTTTAGGGTCGAGATATTTAATAGCCAAAACTATCAGTTATGGAAGATACAAATGGAGGACTATCTATACCAGAAGGATCTGTACCTGTCATTGGGAGGAAAAGCAAAATAGTCGGCGGCTATGAAGGATGAAGAATGGGAGGTTCTCGACAGAAAGGCACTGGAAACAATACGATTGTTCTTGGATTCGTTGTTGGCTTTCAATATTTTGAAAGAAAAAACAACAAAGGGTGTGATGAGCGCATTGGGTAGGCTCTACGAAAAACCCTTGGCTTCCAACAAGGTATTTTTAATGAAGTGTTTATTTAATATGAAGATGTCGGAAGGTGGATCTGTTCCTGACCATTTAAATGAGTTTAATACACTTACCAATCAGTTAAGTTCTATAAAAGTGAACTTTGATGATGAGGTTAGGGCTCTTCTAATATTATGCTCATTGCCAAAAAGCTGGAATAGCTTGTTCATGGTTGTAAGCAACTCTCTCCCTAGTTCAAACACTCTTAAGTTTAATGATGTTGTTGGTGTTATTCTTAGCGAGGAAATGCGAAGAAAAAACACAAGTGAGACATTAGGTAATGCGTTGACCATGGAGAGCAGAGGGAGAAAAACTTAGAGAGGAAGGAGCCTAGGATATCGTAGCAAGTCTAAAAAGGGCACATCCAAGTCCATATTCAGAAAAATAGAGTGCTGGAACTATGCTAAGAAAGGACATATGAAGAAATACTGCAGAGCACCAAAGAAGAAAGGTGAGAGGAGGCAAGATACTACTCAGGAAGCGAATGTAGCAAGTGATTTGTTACAAGATGCTTTGATTCTTGAATTAGTTAATACTGACGATCACTGGGTAGTATATTCAAGGGCTTCATGTCATGCTACATCCTATAGGAAATCCTTTCATGATTATGTTCAAGGTGATTTTGGACATGTTTTATTGGGGGATGATGAACCATGTAAAATTGTTGGAAACAGTAAGGTACAGATTAAGTTAAATAATGGAAGCGAATGGCTGCTAAAATATGTAAGGCACATTCCTGATATGAAAATGAATTTGATCTCAACACGGTAGTTGGGAGATAGCGATTGTTTGTCAACGTTTGGGGAAACGTGGTGGAATATCACTAAATCATCACTGGTAATAGAAAAAAGAGACATGGTAAGTACGTTATATTTATGTCTTCATAATAATGATTATTCTATATTTGTAGCTTCCACAGAAGTAGGTGCGGTGTTGTGGCATCATAGGCTTGGCCACATGAGTGAGAAGGGGATACAGATTCTCCACTCAAGAAAACTGATTCTAGATCTGAATCGGGTGATTTTGGAATTTTGTGAGAACTGTGTTTATGGAAAACATAAGAGAGTTAGATTTCTTAGGGTTGGGAAACAAAAGAATAGTGAAAAGTTAGAGCTTGTCCATACAGATGTATGAGGACTAGCTCAGGTACAATCTCTTGGTGGGTCTCGTTATTATGTTACTTTTATTGACGATGCAACTAGAAAAACTTGGGTTTATTGCATTAGACAGAAATATGATGTGTTTGATACTTTTAAGAAGTGGAAATATTTGGCTGAGAATGAGACAGGAAAAAGGTTGAAATGTCTCAGATCTAATAATGGAGGTGAATACTGCAGTAAGGAGTTTGACAGTTATTGTTCACACTATGGCATTCGCAGAGAGAAGACAGTCCCTGGAACACCAAAAGGAAGTGGTGTGTCAGAAAGGATGAACATAACAATCATGGAGCATGCAAGGTCTATGAGATTGCATATGGGGTTTCCCTTACTTTTATTGACGATGCAAGTAGAAAAAATTGGGTTTATTGCATTAGACATAAATATGATGTGTTTGATACTTTTAAGAAGTGGAAATATTTGGCTGAGAATGAGACAGGAAAAAGGTTGAAATGTCTCAGATCTGATAATGGAGGTGAATACTGCAATAAGGAGTTTGACAGTTATTGATTCACACAATGGGATTCACAGAGAGAAGACAATCCCTGGAACACCAAAAGGAAGTGGTGTGTCAAAAAGGATGAACATAACAATCATGGAGCATGGAAGGTCTATGAGATTGCATACAGGGTTTCCCTTACAGTTTTGGGCTGATGTTGTAAACACTGTTGTTTATTTAATAAATAGAGGGCCTTCAAGCGCTTTGGATGATGGGATTCCAGAGGAGGCATGGACAAGTAAATAGGTAAAATACTCAATTCTGAGAACTTTTGATTGTGAAGCATTTTTCCATATTGATAAAGATGATAGAACAAAGTTTGAAGCTAAATACAAGAAATGTACCTATATTGGATACGGGGTTGATGATTTTGGTTATCGCTTATGGTATTTTGAAAATCGCAAAATCATTAGTAGTAGAGATGTAGTATTCAATGAAAAAGGTTATGTACAAAGATCAGCTGCAGGGAAAGAAAGTGGAAAAGGAAAACAAAAAGTATACAGTGCTTGATGAAATCAAAGAAAATGAAGTTCCAAAGGCACCAGAAAATCAAGAGAAGCAACAGGTACTTGAAACTCCTGCAAATGTAAGAAAATATACCAGGTTAAGTGGACCCCCTGAACAATTCTCTCCTTCACTATATTATTTATTGATGACTAATTCTGGTGAACTAGAATGTTATGAAGAAGTAATGCAGGTAGAAACTAGAAAGAAGTGGGAGGAAGGCATGGATGAGGAGATGGAATCATTGGTAAGAAACCAGCTTTGGGATTTGGTTAAGTTGCCTACAGAAAAAAGGGCATTGTAGAATAAATGGGTTTACATGTTAAAGGAAGAAGATGGAGGCAAGAAGCGGTAGAAGATGGAGGCAAGAAGCGGTACAAGACTAGACTTTTTGTAAAGGGGTTTGCACAAAACAACGGTATAGACTTTGATGAAATATTGTCTCTTGTTGTTAAAATGACATCAATTAGAAATATTTTAAGTCTAAAGGTGGTAGAATATTTTCATATTGAACAATTAGATGTAAAACAACCTTTCTCCATGGGGATTTGGAGGAAGAGATTTATATGCAACAGCCACAAGGGTATGAGGTCAAAGGGAAGGATAATTTGGTTTGCAGGTTGAAGAAGAGCTTGTATGGCCTAAAGCAAGCTACAAGATAGTGGTATTTAAAATTTGATAAGTTTATGATAGAACAAGGTTATGATAGATGTCATTTTGACCACTGTGTTTATTTCAAGAGGCTATATAATGAAAGATACATTATCTTGTTATTGTATGTGGATGACGTGCTTGTTGCATGGTCTAACATGCAGGATATAAATGTGCTCAAAAGAAAACTAGCTAAATCATTTGCGATGAAGGATTTGGGTGCTGCAAAGCAAATACTTGGTATGAGAATAACAAGAGACAGGAAAATTAACAGCTTGACATTGTCTCAAGGTGAGTACATAGAAAAGGTGTTGCAGAGGTTTGGAATGCAGAATGCAAAACCAGTTAGTACACCTTTAGCTAGCCATTTCAAACTAAGTAAGGAGATGTGTCTAGAGACACGGGAAGAGATAGATTACATGTCCAGGATTCCCTATTCATCAGCGGTTGGAAGCTTGATGTATGCCATGGTGTGCATAAGACCAGATATTGCACATGTAGTGGGAGTTGAAAGCAGGTATATGAATAATCCAGGTAAAGAGCATTGGAAAGCAGTACAATGAATTCTCAGATATTTGAGAGGTACCACTTCTCATGCATTATGCTTTGGAGGTTCAAACATTGTTCTACAGGGATATGTTGATGTACATATGGTTGGTGATAAAGACAGGAGGAGGAGCACCACAGGGTATGTGTTTACTGTGGGCGGAACAATAATAAGGTGGATATCAAAACTGCAATAGGTTGTTGTACTTTCAACAACAAAAGCAGAGTATGTTGCTGCTACAGAGGCTAGTAAGGAGATTATTTGGTTGCAGAGGTTCATGAAGGAATTGGGTAAGAAGCAAGAGAATAACATGATGTACAGTGATAGCCAAAGTGCCATTCATATTGAAAAGAAATCATCCTTTCATTCGAATACTAAACATATACAACTCAAGTACCACTTCATAAGATCTATTCTAGATGAAGAACTGTTAAAATTGGAAAAGATACATACTAGCCAGAATCCCACAGACATGTTGACAAAGGGAGTAACCAAAGAGAAACTGAGTTCCTTCTCGGTTTCTGTTGGCCTTCAAGCATGAAGGTGGAAATAAGAAGTTTTCCAAGTCCAAGGTCCAGAGCATAGTCCAGCAAGTGCAGCAGCGGTGGAGTTGTTGTGATCGGTCTCAAAGTGGGAGATTGTTGGTTGTGGAGCCTGATCTTCTATATCTAGAGATATTATTTAGCTATGTTTGTACCCCAGGTTTACTGTACACTTGTTCCCCAACTTAGGGGTTCGAGGGCAATGCCCCCAAAAAATGGGGATTCGGGAGTGAATCCCCCAAGAAATTTTTTTGGGATGTTTATTGGCCAACATTTTTGTGGACCCATGGTATTGGGTTAACTGTAGTATTTTCCCACGGTATTTCCCCTATAAAAGAAAAGAATTCTAATATGGTTGTGTATGGTATTGTATTGTATTGTAAACAATCTCTGTGATTGTGTGAGAGAGACTGTGAGAGTGTGAAGAGGAAGTGCATTGATATTGCTGTAGGTTGTATCCCTTCATCTTTCTGGACGGTAATAAAAGGACTGGCAATTTCTGTGTGGGTGTCCCATTGTTTCGGTGAACCATGTTATATCCATGTCTCTCTATAATGTGTTTAATGTATTTTTCATCTTGTTTAATGTTTTAATTGTATAACTATTATTGCTCTGTGGTCATGTTTCTAACATTAGCCTTGATCATATCCTTCTTGTATTTGTCCTTGGCTTCATCTTCTTCTGGTTCTGCAACTTCCTCCTTTATAAATCCTTATAGATCATTTTCTTCTAGGATGAGCATGATCTAATACTTCCATGCTCTGAAGTTTTCAGTGCCCTCAAGCTTCTCATATAGCTTGGTACTCTTTGTCATCTTTTTAAAAGAATGAGAACTTCAAATGGAATTACATAAGTAATAATTACCTGATGGATATAGCTCCTACCTGACCTTTTTTGGGATGACCTAGGGTTTGATGAAGAAAAACTAATTATCCAATTGGGATCACTAGTAGAGCTGAGTGATGGAAAAGATGTATCTTCCCAGGGAGAGCTAGACAGTATCTTGATTTTTCTGAGATTGATGATGGATTCTCAAGAAAACTAAATCCCTAGTTCTTCCCGGTAGCAGCGTCTGGTCCAAAACTGAAACTTCTTGGAATTCAATTCTATTTTCACATAAATATTTTCCTTTCTAATGCGAGTTGAGTGAACCCTATTTTTTGGTTGATCTATTGAGGGATTTGTTAGGAATGACAAACCCTAGTTGTGTAGCATCTCCTTTTAGGGTGGCTCTGATACTATGTTAAGTTTTCTTAATTACCTAGATGATATTCTAAAACAATTTAAAATAGTAGGATTACTGAAAGAACAACAAGCACAATAACACAAACAACGCAAATATTTTCTTCAGGGAAACCACAAGGGAGAAAACCCTACAAAACTTCCTTAGTATAGAACTCAACAGAGCAATGTAAAACCAAAGACAACTACTTCTCTCTTCTTCCTAGTGCACTTCTTCTTCTCTCTCTTGCAAAATTTATTGAGTGAGTGTGTATAAATGAAGGGGGTAGCATCCCTATTTATATTTGTCTCTTGACTTGATCTAGAACCTAGCAGGTTCGACTTGTCTAGTAAGACACCAAAAATAATATTTATTATAATGACACTTGGGTACTATTAACCCAACTTACATCCAGAGGCTTACATTGATTCTTTTAATGACTCTTACATGACCAAACTCATCTCCTTAAGGAGGAATACAATCAATACATCTAGAATATCTTTCAAAGTTACAAAAATCTAACAAGTTGGAGAAACCCAGGAGGATCCACTAGTTCAAAATTTTTCCTTTGATAAGTATCACATTTAGCCACATATTTTTGGATACCAATATTCTTTCCTTTCCAAAAGAAGGACTGATGGATATTATGGCATGTTTTAAAGAATGCAACATGCTCGATTGTCGAAGAATCATGGTTCTCTTTTAAGAACTGAACTTTGAATTTTGATTAATTGGGTAAATTATCCTTTGTTTACCATAATATGTATTTCTCCCATGAGTATTTGGAGTTTGTTTCCTTGTTGCTTTCAAATTCTTCAATTAGTTTCCTTGTCTCTGGGTATTTCACATACTTAGTTTGGAATTTTGAAATCCATTCAAGAATTACTAAGGAAATGGTGCATACTGAGGCATCACTTTCATGCTTCCTTGATAAGTAGTCTACGACGATATTTTCCTTACCCTTTTTATACAAAATGTCAAAATAAAAAACCTGGATTTTTCTCACCCATTTTTGTTTTTCTGCAAAGATATTTTTCTAGGCTAGGAAATACTTCAGGTTGTTGTGGTTTGTTTTAACAAAAAAATTTCCCCCAACAATTATTGCTTCCACTTAATCAAGGAATGCATTATTTCCAACATCTCCTTGTTGTAACTTGACTTTGTTTACTCACTTGGTTTTAAATTTCAACTTTCGAAAGCGATGGGATGTTTATATTGCACGAGTACAACTCCTACGCCTAACCCTGAAGCATCAAATTCAAGGATAAATGGTTTTGAGAAATATGGGGTTGCTAGTACTAGAGTGGAGTTCATTAGAGTTTTTAACTTTTCAAAACAAGTTCATTCATTCTAATCCCATTTAAAAGCATCCTTTTTTAATATTGATGTTAAGGGAGCCACAATTTGTGCATAGTTGTGAAAAAATCTTATATAATAACCTACAAGACCAAGAAATCCCCTTAATGATGTAATTGATTTGGGGAAGGCCATTCAATGATTGCCACAATTTTCTTGGGATCAACTTTGATGCCCTCGGCTAAAACAATATGCCCAAAAAATTATAGTTCTTTTTGCCCAAAATTGCATTTCACTTTCTTGGCGTAAAATTTGTTTTCTTCTATAAACTTCAATACAGTCTTTATGTGCTTCAAATGTGAGTTCCAGTTTTTGCTATAAACAAGGATATCACCAAAGAATACCAGCACGAATTTCCTTAGGTATGGACGAAACAGGTCATTCATTACTTCTTGAAATGTTGTCGAATCATTGGATAATCCGAATGGCATGATTTGAAATTCGTACAGGTCTTCATGGGTACAAAAAGCAGTTTTAGGGACATCTTCTTCTCAAATTCGCATTTGTAATAGCTTGATTTTATGTCTAATTTAGAAAAATGCTTTGCACCATGGAGCTCATCCAACAATCCGTCGACAAAGGGAATGGGGAATTTATCTTTTATGCTGACTTTGTTTAATGCTCGATACTCGATGCAAAGTTTATTTCTTCCTCACAAGTATGACTGACACGTGGAAGGGAATCTTACTACATGTGATTATGCCATTGTCTAATAATTCTTGCACCAAACATTCAATCTCTGACTTGTTTATGTGAGGTTGTCTATATGATTTTTTTCGAATTGGACCTAAGCCTGAAATTAACTCTATGATGCGAGAGTCTAGAACATGGGGGTGGGAGGCCATGAGGAGGATTTTTAAAAATTTCAATGTGTTCCCTAGAAGTTGTTATAATTCCCTTAGATCGACATTTTGATTTTCATCAATTGTCCCTTCCATAGCACACCAATGTAAAAAAATGCTTGAGCTCCCTTTTTTATCATTTTCTCTATCTTATTTGATGAGACAATTTGGGGAGGGGGCTAGTTCATACCATAAAGTGTGTACTTCCTCCCATTTTTTTTAGTTGGGGTAGGATATAAACCAATAGACGTTGTGATTTTTGTTTTTCTTCAATTAATTTTGCTTTTTGACGAGCTTGTTCCACATCTTTGACATCTAATAATTTATCTCATTTTGAATACCTTCTTTTATCCCACCAATGGAAATTTGCAAGAGTTGTTCTTTAGTTATATCTTGGACACAAGTGGATAGGACCAAAAGATTGCTGAAATATTCATCCATGGTTCCTTCCTATTGTAAATGAGTGATCTTGTTGTAGATTTCAGCTCCTTCCATGTCTTGAAATCGTTTAAAGAGATTTTTCTTGAAGGTGTCCCAGTCTCTCACCAGTATTCCTCCTGGCATTCCTGAGTCCCATCATAAGAAACAACCACAAGCAATTTTATTGATGTACATTGTTGCAACATTCAGTTTGTCGTCATCGCCATATATATTTTACATTTCAAAATATTTTTCGATTTTGTTAATCCATCGAATCCTGTCTCGATTATTTTCGCCATCGAATCTTGGTAAATCGATCTTTACTTTATGAATGGTGTTATGGGTTGGGACCGTATCTGAGATATTGAAACCTTTAACTTGATCTTTTAGTGATTGAATTGCAAGATTTAGGTCTTGGATGTCCTCCTCTTTTTGCTCAAGTTTTTCCAAGAGCTTGTGAACTGAGTCATCTTCTAACTTTATCGAGACATCCTTGTTCTCTAAAGGGTTTTTCTCTGTATTTCTTGTATTCATCTTGTTGAGCTTGGGATTTGTGAAAATTTAACCTTATAATATATTTTCTTATATAGAGTTGTAAAGAACTTTAATCTTTGTCAATCTAAAAATATGATTGATCCTTCACTCTATAATTTAATTCTTTTGCCTTCATCATAAAACCTGTTTTAATTAACCTAATGGTTTTTTATATAATTAAAAAACAAGTGTGGTTCCATAATACAATGGTTGTTTTCCTTTTCTTTTTCTTCCGGCCTCCTTCTTTTTACTTTTTTATTCTATGACTTGTTTATAAAATCACGTGTGTTTTTTATAAACCTTGTGTTTTCTTTGTTTTCTTTCTTTGTTTCTTCTTCCTTCTTTTATTGTCTTACCTCTTATTTTTGGGAAACCTTAGGATAATAGTTAAAAACCAAATTACACAAAGTGTAAATAATGGCCAAAGTTAGGATTGCTCTTATACCAACTTGAAATGGACTTCCAAAAAATATATGTATTTATTTATTCAATCATATTTTTTACAAGAGAATGAGGGGCATTAAATACTATGGAAGACACACATCACAACGGTGTGTCTTTTTAACCCCGACATTTAACTAATAGTAAAAATAACAAATATTATTTAAAAATTTAATTTACTATTTTTCTCTAGTTTTATAAATAATCTGTCAAAAAATAAATTATATTGATTTTCAACTTTTTTTTTTTCAAGAGGAAAAAATCAGTCCTTGATATTCTTTATTAAGAATCAAAGGGCCTTTTAATAGCCACCCAATAATGGGATACATCAGCTAATACATCATAATAATGTGGATCAAAGGGCATTTACAGTCACCCAAAAAAAGCGATACATCAGCAAAAATATATCAAAAATAATGAGAAACATATCAAATTGATTTTCAACTTCCTCCTTATGGTCCTTTCAACACAAAGCCTTTTAAAATGGATAAAATGACATCCAAAACAAAACAAAGAGGAAATTAACAGCTTTACATATGTAAACAAAACAGAACCCTAGACACTTACCTTGAGTCATTCCAATGCTCTTATTCAAACAATAAGTTGCATAATTGCATTTTACTATGCTGTTTCTTTTTAATAATGCATTCAAATGCAAAAAATGTGAAGAGTTGTATTCAAGAGTCGGTCTTTCCCAGCATGCCTCTTGTCTAGCGTTATCTGTAAAGGAACTTTTGACTCCATGATTGCGAGGAATATGAGCCTCCTTTGTCACCATGGCCAATATTCAAAGCCTAAAGAAATTCCAAACTTCGAAGATCCAGACAAATTTTTCCTTACAAACTCAAAGCTTAAGGGAATTTCGCTGTTTTGACAATTTATTTATGCAAATGCCAAAGGCATTATTATGTCGAAGGCATTAAACAATGGAGATGGTAGTCTTAAGATTCTTTGTCGGCGAATGGTAATTGGACATGTGTCGAGCTTCTTTGGATAGGTGTTTTTTTACTGGTTTTTATCGTCCTACTGGCAGTCACGGTTCATCGCAGTCGCAGTTCATGAGTATTTTCTACCAAAGTCGCAAGGTGTTACCTGTCCTTGTTAGATTTGTAGTCCCAGTTCATTTGTCTTTTCCACAGGATTTTGTCAATTTTCTTAGTATTTTGTCAAAGATGCAGTCCCTGTTAGGTAAGAAGCAACAGACGAATACAAAAAAAACAGACTAATACACCATACAGATCAGAGGATTTCATCATCTTAGTTGTCACAGGATCGAATCTGCATCGAAGACAATCTTTCCCATTGTGTGATATTTATTCATTTGTTCGATTTCTTCCCAGGAAGTGTGGCTTTGTGTCGACAGATTACAGGAAACCTCAGGCAGGGTCATTCGAATGCCAACTCGCCGAGGAAATGAAATGAGGTGTCGAGGGTGGTTTTTGTGACGTCCTAAACAATGGAGCGCCTCTGCAACAAAATCACTTTGATCGTTTCTCATGGTGTGTCTTTTCGTCAACAGATTACAAGAAACCTCAGGCAGGTTCATCCCAATGCCGACTCGTTGAGGAAATGAAATGAGGTGTCGGGGGTGGTTTTTGCAGCATCCGAAACAAGGAAGTGCCTTCGTGAAAAAATTGCTTTGATCGTCTCTCATCGAAATGGAAGGAGACCAGGTGGAACGTTTGGTGTGAAAGCTAGTATCATGAATCCTTCCTGCGAAGGGAGAGGTGAAGGCAGGAATGGAAACCAGGACCTAATGGCGGAGCGAGATTTCAAATATTCGCGGATAATGGGAATTCGGATGGTCAGGTACCTTAAAATTTTGAACTTTATTTGGAAGCTTAAACGTGTGGAACATGCTCTGAGCGCTACATGGCAGAGTATGAAGCCAAACTGCTCTATTGCTCGCCTATTTTCCACTATGGATGGTGATGGGAAGCAACAACTTGTAACCATTTTAAGACGATGTCAAACACTAAGAAATGAAATGAACCATTTTTTCGCAAATCTGCAGACTATATCATGTTTGAAGCTCTTGAGTACTCATGGGTGGAATTTTGGGATGAAATGGAAGAAGGAAGAGACCTTAATGAACTTATGGTTTTTCATGAAAGGTATCTTAATGCGACTGTAGAGAAGTCACTTCTGAGGCAAAAATCTCATCATTTATATAAAACATTGTTTTCATTCTTTGATCTCATTTTAATAGGTGTTATAGGGATAGATTATATGAAAGTGCCCGTGGAATGCAGGAGAGGTATATTGTTTCCTTTTCCTCGTCCATGCAATTTGGTTTCTTAGTTGATAATAGGTCATAGGTTCAACATTTTTGTTAGATATTTGACATATTTTTGCCATTTATTTCACACTAACTTGTTAATTTCTGCACTTATTTTTCATAGAGGTGAAATATATTCAAGAAAAAAGTCCAAGAGAGAACCTCAAAAGTTGGGGGATTGGGTTAGTGAAACAAGAAAGTCCTCATTACACTTACAGGATAGTTTTTGCATGCAATGGGAGAAGAGATGGATGCTATTGTTGTTGGTACCCCTCTCTATTAGAGGGGTTCATTGCTCAACTGCCACTTCAGCAGCATGTTGATTTGAAGTTTCTCTTGTTTTGGTTTGATTTCACAGAGTTTTACAACAAACATCAATTGAATACACTTACAAAACCAACTAAAGAGGAGGACTTCCATGAGGGGTGGGAAACAGTCACATAATGCTTGAAACATCAATTGAATACACTTACAAAACCAACTAAAGAGGAGGACTTCCATGAGGGGTGGGAAACAGTCACATAATGCTTGAAATATTGGCATCGTTTCCAGAGTCTGCAACATTAGCTGAGTGATTTGGAGTAGCCCCATCAATTCCTGTAATGAGCATTGATTTCATTCATTGGCCTTACATTTTTAGGCTCTGGTAATTGACTGTCAGTGTTGTGTTTCTGCTTTATTATTTTAGAGGAATTGAATTTCAATGTCAGCCTTTCCTATCTTTGATTTTTAACAGTTTGTTTGCATTCCATGCAGTCAATTCTTTCATGTTTGACCTGATAGTTGAAGGAGTATGGGATAGTTTAACGTGTGGTAGTAATCTGAAATATTTTGATATGATTGGTTAGCCAACAATAATATATGTTATTGATGAATAATTATTTGACACATCAAGAATTTTCCAAGGGGATTCCACACATTTAAGTGCATTTCTTGAAACTTAGCTTCTTTGTATAATAGGTGTTTTGATTTTTTATTCTTTGTATCAATTTTCCAAGTGCCATGAATTATAATATCTCTTATTCAATACAAAGAAGATCATGGATTGCCAATGCAATCTTTTTTCTGTGTCCAACGGTATCCATCAAATTGGATATGCTTCTTTCTCCATGTTCACATATTTGGGCATTAGCATATCTTGCTTCACGTTGACCACTTGATTTCCATTTATGAAACAATGGCACACCAATGTACAACGAAGGATATGGATGCCGGAAATGTTACCAACTCCAGTGTGTTCAATCAAAAGGGTGTTACTTGTGTCCACCCAACTGGGCTCAGTTCTCCAACAATGGCAGACGGTCCAATCCTCCTCACAGGAACTTTGAAATGTCCAATCCCACATTCATGAAGATAACTGACTGGCACGCTGGCGTTGTTCCTGTCATGTATCGAAGGTTCGATCAATTCCATGCCCGTTTCATTTCATTTTTCATGGCTAAAAAATTATTGTTTTTCTTTTATATCTCTCTATATTTGAGGGCAGTGTATGAATAATTTATAAGATTGATTAGGAAGAATTCTATTTGTGAATGAAGAAATATCACTTAAATGTTATTACCCTAAAATGGCCAACTAGTTTTTCCATAAGATGTTTTTGGGAAGTTATTAGATTCTGGCTGAGGTGCTTATGTTTCCTTCCAAGTTCCAACTATGGAAGTAATTAATTTAATGAATAATGATTATGATTGTAGGGTTCCATGCAAAATTAATTTAGGTATAAAATTCTAATTCCAAGGGAACTCATGGTGGCTGCTGGTGTATGTGATTAATGTTGGAGGCGCAGGAGATGTGATTACCATGGCTGTGAAAGTCAGTTACAGTGGGTGGTTGAGCATGACCTCTTATACGACCTAAGAAACCATCGTTGCTTATAATGTCACTCCTGCCAGCTGGAATTTTGGAGGAACTTATCAGGCTGCGGTCAATTTCCATTGAAATCATAGACTGAGAGAACGAATTTCAAATTTCTTTGGTGTCATTTAACGCAATGTATTTGCAATATTTACCTCTAGGAATAAGCTAGCTAAGCTAGCTATGGAGCAAACCTCCCTCCATCGGACTGAGGAGGAGCAAAGTCAACGTTGTCTTTGCTCCTCCTCCATGCGATGAAGGGAGGTTTGCTCCATAGCTAGCCCACGCCTTTACCTCTATTGTATTTCTAATGTTTAACTAGGCTACAACTATTAAATTGAACTTGCAGTGAACTTTCTATGTTTGCAGGCCTGGGAAACATTCTTAATATTGCTCGTGTTTTACTAGGCGTGGGGTTCACCATTTGAAATTGGGTTTATTCAACCGTGTAATTATTATAAGAGATAGTTCAACCTTTTTTCTAAATATGGTGTAATATTATTAAATTGAATTACTAAATGATAGTTCAATATGAAAAGTTCAAAACATAGTTCAAGAGAAAAATAATTCTATTTTATTACAATGAATTGTACAGGTACATATACATCAATGGATCAATTTCCAGATCCTACAATCGAGCCGCCGATCCTACAGTCATGCTGCAGATCCTTAAAAAGGATAGGAAACAACCATCTACAGGATATGAAAGAATCATAGAGAGAATATGAAAGAATGGGTAAGAATAGGAAAGAATCAGTCCATATCGCAACACTCCCCCTCAAGTTGATGCATATATGTCACACATGCCCAACTTGCCCAAAAACTTTGAAAACACTCGACTTGAAACTGCTTTGGTGAGAATATCGGCCAATTGATCCTCTGATCGAATCTTAGGCAACTCCACGATCTCCTAATCCAACTTCTCCTTAATGAAGAATCTATCTACCTCCACATGTTTTGTTCGATCATGTTGAACAGGATTATGAGCAATATCACATGCTGCTTTATTATCACAATACAGTCGAATTGGTTGCCTAGGCGGATAGCCCAAATCTTTGAGGAGAAGTCTTAGCCACAATGCTTCACATACTCCAAGTGCCATACCTCTAAATTCAGCCTCTGCACTTGATCGGGCAACAACATTCTATTTTTTGCTTCTCCACGTAACAAGGTTACCTCCTACAAAGGTGAAATAACCTAAAGTAGAACGCCTGTCATCGACTGCTCCAGCCTAGTCAACATCAGTATATGCATCCACGCTTTGATAATCTTCTTTTTTAGTGAATAAAATTCCTTTTCCAGGAGCAGATTTTAGATATCTTAGAATGCGCATAACTGCATTCATGTGTTGCTCACCAGGATTATGCATAAATTGGCTAACAATACTCAAGGCATAGGCAAGGTCCGACCTTGTGTGTGCTAAGTACATCAATCTTCCTACGAGTCTCTGGTATCTCCCCTTATCAACTGGTACCTGATCAGACCCAACACATAACTTCAATCCTTCTTCCACTGGTGTATCAGCGGGTTGACATGTTGACATGCTAGTTTCCTGTAACAAGTCTAAGGCATATTTTCTTTGAGATAGAAAAATCCCCTTATCAGATCGAGACACTTCAATCCCAAGGAAATATTTCAAGGGACCGAGGTCTTTCATTTCAAATTCTCTGGACAAGTAATCTTGTAGAGCCTCCCTTTCTTCAGGATCATTTCATGTAACCACCATGTCATCCACATATACAATAAGTGCAGTTATCTTACCCTGTTGTTTCTTCAAGAATAAAGTGTGGTCTGAGTTGGTCTGACAGTAACCAAAGGCTTTCATAGACTTTGTGAACCTTCCAAACCATGCTCTTGGAGACTGTTTCAACCCATATAGTGACTTCTTTAATTTGCACACCTTTCGACTATGCGTTTCTGGTATCATGCATCCTGGTGGGAGTTCCACGTAAACTTCTTCGGACAACTCACCATGTAGAAAGGCGTTCTTCACATCAAAATGTTGTAATGGCCAACCCAAGTTCACAGCAAGAGACAACAAGACTCGTACTTTATTGATTTTAGCTACAGGTGCAAATGTCTCTGTATAATCGATCCCATAGGTTTGGGTGTATCTTTTTTCCACCAGTCTCACCTTAAAGCATTCAATTGCACCATCTGATTTGTAATTCACAGTATAAACCCACCGACATCCGACTGGTTTCTTTCCTGGTGAACAGTTAACAAGTTCCTAGGTTTTATTCTCTTGCAAAGATTTCAACTCCTCATTCATAGCGGATTTCCACCTTGGGTCAGCTAAGGCTTCCTGCACATTGTTAGGAATAGATACAGTAGATAATTGATTTTACAAATGACTGATTTGATTTTGACAAACGATGGTTAGACACATAATGACTCATGGGGTATTTAACGTTACTGGAAAGCTCGGGTTCATATGTGGGTTTAGGAATACCTCTGGTGTGACGTTGTGGTAGTTGTCTTCTGAATGGTTCAGGAGCATCCTTAGCAAGCGATTGGTTTGGTGTATCAGCTTCCTGTGGTGTGAGAGACTCGAACATGGGTGGAGCCACAACTTCAGTTTCTGGGTGTTCATCACTACTTGGATCCAAATTCAAACCACCCACATCCAAGTCGCCCACTTCTTGATTCAGCACATCAGAGAGTTCCCCTACTTCCGAGATGTGAACAACCACATCTTCAGAGATGTGATCATCATAGTCTAGAGTCTGAATTTCCTTCTGGTACTCCCCCTGAAGTTCAGGCTCAGAGGAAAAATACATCGAGTCTTCATGAAAAGTTACATCTAATGTAATAAACACTCGTTGGGTTGGAGGATGATAGCATCGGTACCCTTTTTGATAAGCAGCATATCCGAGAAAGACACATCATAGCGCTCGAGGAGACAACTTGTTGCGCTGATGCTTATGGAGGTGTACAAAAGCTACACAACCAAAGATGTGAGGAGATAAATTTGGGACGGCTGGAGCAACAATCGCTTCAGCGAGAGCCTGAGATGGTGTCTGGAAATTAATAGTGCTGGAGGGTACCTGGTTGATCAAATATGCTGCAGAGGTAAGTGCTTCTCTCCAATAGGATAATGGCATATGGGATTCTATCAATGAAGCATGGACAACTTCCAACACACGGCAGTTTTTTCTCTCAGCCACCCCATTCTGTTGAGGTGTATTAGGACAAGTAGTTTGATGAATAGTTCCTTATGCTTCCAGATACTGCTGAAGTTTAGAACTCAAATATTCTTCTCCATTGTCACTACGGAGAACCTGAACATGTGCATTGTACTGAGTACGAACCATTTTATAAAAAATTTGAAATAACAAATTCGCTTCACTTTTAGACTTCATCAAGCACACCCAAGTCATCCTGGTACAGTCGTCAATAAAAGTAACAAACCAATGTGATCCACCAAAGGTAGTAACTTTGGACGGACCCCAAACATCAGAATGTATGACCATAAAAGGAACTAGAATTTTATTCAAACTTAATGGAAATGAAGCACGATGGCTTTTTGCAAGTTCACAAACATCACAACGGAAACTAAAAACATCAAATTTTACAAATAAACTAGGAAACAATTTCTTCAGGTAACCAAAGGAGGCATGCCCCAAACGTCGATGCCATAACCAGATTTCAGATTTCTTATTCTCCCCCTCAGAGCCATTTATTATTAAAGCTTGACGTAACTTGTCCGAACTCTTTGACACTAAGTCCAGGTAATACAGCTTTCCTTGCTTAACACCACAACCAATCATTTGCCTCGTTCGAATGTCCTTAAACACACAAAAATCAGGCCAAAAAATTACAATACAAAGTAAGGTAGTGGTGATTTGGGAAATTGACAACAGATTATAATCCAAAGATGGAACAACTAAAACAGAATCTAGATTTAAAGTATCAATGAGTGATAAAGACCCTTCTCCAATAATTGAGGCCGAAGAGCCATTGGCAGTGGAAACAAATTTTTGTGCGGATGGTTTAAGAGGCAAGACCTGTCTAAAATCAAACGTCATATGATCCGTAGCATCGGAATCAATTATCCATGCACTATTAGAAACAAGTGTAGAAATATTTAAAACCTTACCACCATTACCTGCCGCTGCTGCTAATGCCGAGATTTGACCAGTAACACCATCCACTGTCTTTGTTTCGACAACTGCAACATTGGAGGTCCTCTTGGAATTCTTCTTCCGTGAATCGCGGCTATGATCCCACCATTCTGGATACCCCACAAGTTCAAAGTAGTGGCTCTTTGTATGACCAGTTTGATTGCAATGAGTGCATTTGTAGGTGGATTTATCGGCACCATCAGTGTTCTTAGGCTGGATTTGGGAAGATCGATTCTGATTAGACCGATTTTGAGTCACCATGGCTTAAGCTTCAGATTTTTCTGGTTCTCCATTCATCATTGCAAGTCGAACAGATTCATGGTGGACAAAAGCATAACATGCTTCCAATTCGGGGATAGGATCCTTTCTCAAAATTTCACCACAGATTTGTTCGAATTCACCATCTAATCCAGCAAGAAAAATATGCACCCTTTGTTGCTGAACTAATTTTCGGTAAGATTCAACATCATTCTCACTTTCCATAATCACCTTATCATGATGATCCAACTCACAAAAGATCTCAGTTAATTCTCCATAATACACTGAGAGTGTTCTGCCATTCTGTTTCGCAGAGAAGGCCCTCTGATTCAAGACAAACACCTGCAATTCATCTGCTCCATCATAAAAAGCTTTTGAATGAGATTTCCAAATATCTCGAGCGGTGGGTAAGCGAATATATCGCTTCATGATTTCTAGGGACATAGACATCAACAACCATCTCTTGACCTTCTGATTGTCTGCATACCACTTCTCATATCCATCATCCTTCTCGGTAGGTGACTGTGATATACCACGAATGAAATAGAGTTCCTCCTTCTCAGCAATATGCATCTCCATGATTTGAGACCACAAATCATAGTTTGTTTCATCGAGAACAATCCCTGCATTGAATGATGAACCTTCAGATTGAATAATAATGGGAGCAGATTTGGTCCCAGATGTTTTAGAATCTGAGTCAGCCATGGTTCAATGGAGAGTACTAACGATTTAAGCTTCTTGGCTCTGATACCAAGTTCAAAACATAGTTCAAGAGAAAAATAATTCGGTTTTATTACAATGAATTGTACAGGTACATATACATCAATGGATCAATTTCCAGATCCTACAATCAAGCTGCTGATCCTACAGTCATGCTGTAGATCCTATAATCAAGCTGCAGATCCTAAAAAAGGATAGGAAACAGCGATCTAATAGGAAAGAATCATAGAGAGAATAGGAAAGAATGGGTAAGAATAGGAAAGAATCAGTCCATATCGCAACATGAAATCCCTCTGATTTCCGTAGCATTTTACAGGTTTGAAATTATTTGCACCATTTTCACCTCGTCACCACAACAACAAAAAATATAAAACCCAAGTGACGGATTTATCTGTCCCCTTTGTCACGATTTGAGGTTTGGAAGGTGTAAAATTGCAAATAAATCCCCCTTATTGTCGGAGCTTGCGGGGTATACTCAGTCTGCATTTTACAGGTTTAAAATTATTTGCACCATTTTCAACTCGCCACCATGACAACAAAAAAAATATAAAACCCAAGTGACAGATTTATCTTTCCCCTTTGTCACGATTTAGGGTTTCGAAGGTTTCAAATAGCAAATAAATCCCTCTAATTTATGGATCTTACTGGGTATACTCAGTCTTCATTTTATAGGTTTGAAATCTTGTATGTTTTCTTTAGGATCGTTAAACTTTTTACATGTTTCATGCATGTTATTTATTTACTATTTTGATGGTGGATCATGAATTTTTTACAAGGCTTTTGTTCCCACTCACAAATCCGTGGTGAATATTACAATAGCGAAGTCAATGGTAACGTATGTGTTTTTTAAGCTCAGGCTCCTAAAGGTGGCTTCAGCTTTGATTTGTGTTGGAGAAATGAAATGATTATGAACAAAGGTGTTCAGCCTCCTTTGTTCTGCAAGATAGGAATGACCATTGTATGCCTCATTTTCCATGTCAATTTCACTGTTATTGCTCAGTAACATATCTTCATTTGCTTATGCTCTCTGTTCTCTTATCAAAATTAATATGCTTAGGTTCAGGTTTAACAAGTTTGTCTTAACAAAATTTCTCTGTCATTGAATAAGTGAAATAGTTCTCAGCATTTCTATGATCCATGCTGCTCCATGGGGAGAATGTCATACTAGATATGCAGGAATGCAGCATAGGGTGCTCATGGTAACCGAGCCGTTTGGTTACTTGAATGTTGCTTCTATTTGTAAAAATGATGCAAGTCCTGGGTTCTTGCAAATTACAAGCGAAAAACTCTTGAAAATGAGGTAATTTTCTGTATTCAATGATCTCACATTTCTTTTTGTTAAATTAGTTTTCCTCACTCTTTTACTTTATGCAAATTTCTCCTTTATGATGTTAATCGCTAAATTTTTGTGTCAAATTGACGGTAGTAAACTTTCACTTGCTCTTTAGTTTGGTGCACTGGTCTACACCTAAGATTTAATAGAGTTATTTTGTCTTACTTTTAAATAAAATGAAATCTCTGCCTTTTGAGTTGGTTTTCATGGAGTAATTTTGTTAAAAAAATCAAATATAACTAAGTCTTGTATTACATTTTTCTTTTACTGTAGAGTTGTTGATCACCTCCTTTAAAGGTTTTGTATTCAATACAATAATTAATTTATTTGAAAATGTATACCTTACTTGGATATTTAAATATTGTAAGAGTAGTTGATAAGTTTTGGAATACTCTAGGTTATCGTATTCAATATATACACAAAAAAAGGTTATGTTGAAATAACTTAAATATAATTGAAAACAAAACCTTGAATATATCGTAAAAAAAACCTTGAATGAATTGTGATAACAAAACCTTGAATATATTGTAAAAACCCTTGAATGAGTTGTGAGCCTTTATTTAGCATTCAATTGATACTACTACTTGACCTAAAAAATCTATCATATATGTTTCAGAGACCATGGTTGCAGGTCAAAACCATAGGGAGGGAAGATTCAATCAAACTACATAGAGAAAAAGTGTAAAAGATAGCGAAGAAGTGCCAACTGAGTAAGATTGCAAGACGAGTTTTTATACGGAAAGTATGCCTAAATTATGCCTTCAGGCCATGTTTGTAATTGTAAATATGAATATCAAATTAACTTGAAAGGACTAAGAAACACTTCCAACATAACTTCTAGAAACTTTAGTCGTTGGAAAATTTTATAATCAAATTTCTAACATGTAGTTTCATAATACTACAATCGAACTTCCTCCTAAAGGTGGCTTCGGCTTTGATTTGTGTAGGAGAAATGAAATGATTGCGAACAAAGGTGTTCAGCCTCCTTCATTCTGTGAGACGGGAACGACCGTTGTAGGCCTTGTTTTCTAGGTTAGTTCCATTGTTACTGTTCAGTAGCATATCTTCATTTGCTTATGTTCTCTAGCAATTTATTTGAACAATTATATTAGATTTAATTTACATTTAAGAATGGTCCAAAAGGGGCTTGGAGTGTAGGAAGCTGAAAGTGGTAAATGAGCATTCATGAAACATTACAAAGATTGGAAAATTGACAGATATGATCTTTTTATTGGAAAATATATTTTTAAAGATATGAAGATACGGATAATATGGGATTTTTAGCAAATGCCCGTTGGATCGTGGGATCTCCCGTAGCTCTTGGTAAAAATTTGAAGTTCTCTAAAGTGAGAGTGCAGGGATCAAAAGGTTTGGCTGGGTTGTTTTTTGGTTTCCAAGGACTAAAATTTGTCAATAATCCCACTAGGCTTCAGGATGTGGCCCTATTTATGGATTAGGCAATTGCAAGTTGGATTAAGTTTGGGTTTACTGGAGAGGGTTACCTGTTAAAAATGGATACATAGGATTGTCTACAGTGGATTCCCTAACTCAACCTGGAACAAATCCTAAGGCAGTTTTAAAATAAACTTTCTTTAGATAACTTTCTTGCCTATGTGGGGCAATTTTTGTTTTGTTTTAAGTGGCTTTACCCTTTATACCTAATTCGAATTACTTCATGTGACACCAGACATAATGAATGATGTTATGGTTTTATACAGTTAAGACACTAAATCAAGTGAGGTTATATGCAAGTTTTCTTGTGGCTGGACAGTTGAAAATTGCAAGAAAATGGATGAGTCCTTACACTTTAACCTTTGGGTTTTTCCTTGCCATATCTTTGTTCCACTATATGTACTATCCGCTCTGGTGGGCGGTGTTAGGTGCCATACATGTAATTCTACCTACCTATGTTGCTAAATATTTGTGTGGCCATATGTAATTTCATGTTGGATATCAATGTGTTGATGCTTGTTTTAGGTAATTGATGTAAAACCTATAAAATATTAGGTCTGATTGAAAGCTTTTTCCTTTGCATGAATAATTCTATTATGGGTGTATATAATATATATAAATGGGCTTAACATGATTGAAACAATTGCGAGCAATGTTGTATCGGAGTATTATTCGGAAGGAGGTACCATTGTATTCATGTTTACATTGGTTGAATGGCTCAAAAGTAGATCAAGTGACAAGGTGAGCTTAATTTTATTGTAATCCCTTACATATAAGTAAGCATTGCAAATAGATGTTTGTCATTTTATCAACAATTCTACTTTGAATTTCCTACCATGATCAAGCAGATATTTTGTCCGTTATGAATTAATCTCCGTAAAAAACATTTGGTTGAACAAACTAGAGAAAAAGTATACATGAAGGATGTGGCCACCAACACAGTTTTGTCTATCAAAGCAGTGAAGACGATACCACTAGATGGTATTGTCATGTCTAGAAGTAGTTCATTGGATGAAAGTAGCTAGAAAGGAGAACCCTTAGCAATTGAGAAAGAATTCGGGGCCAATGTATGGGATGCAACCATGAATTTGACAGGTAACATCACAATCTCTTTCCATTCATTGGGTTAATCCTTCATCAAAATATCCTTAATGAGTGATGGGATTCAAGTGGCCCATTTTCAAAATAATTATTGTTTTTTGGAAACGTTTTTGTGAAAGACAGGTTTCAATTGATAATCATCTTTATTTTATGTTTCTTTTTTCTCCAAAAAATATACATTTATTATTGATTGAAAAGTTTGGACAAAAAGGTATACAACATACTTGGAAAAAGTAGTTCAATATGAACTAGAGAAATTACAACTCAGGTTCATTATCATCTAGAGAAACTACAACTAAAGTTCATATAACTTAAAGTTGCTTTTCAATTTTGGATTTCTCACACTTAATTATTTAAAATTGACAGATTTTCAATATCTGTGAACATATGAATAAATGAGATATGAATACATGGGATATGAATAAATGTTAAATTGTTTTGGACAAAATCGGTCATAGTAAATTTTCCTTGTACTTGTTCTCGTTTTAAGGTTTTTGTGATATACTTTTAAATTACAGTTTTTCTATCTTAACTCAATAGGAATATCCAATCAGACCTACAATATTCGCAAAGATATTCTCATCGGGAAGCCATAAAGATTGTGTTTTGAGACTAATTCCTTATATGATGCATGCAATCAAACAAGGATTCCAATTAGACCTTGGAGTATCATCTCTGCAGGCTGCCCACAACAATTACAAATCTAGACTTTTGAGATTGGTAGTATGGCTTCATTGTTGCTACAAAACCAAAGAACTTGCATAAAAGAATAATAACATGAAACATTATATATTTGGTTTGGTTTTGATTTAATGTACATGCATGCCCATTTTATTGGTTGTTCATGACAATTGTAAATCATCAATTTTTAGATTGGAGGTATTTCTTCATTGTTGCTACAAAAACAAATAACTTGCAGAAAAGAATAATAAATGATGACACTTCTCAATATTTGTTTCTCTCTGCACTTTAGGAACCTCCTGCTAAGCGTTTGGTGTAGCCTTCACAACCTATAGATCAACAAATTTATTCACTTTGGGAACAAATCCAGGCAGGAATGGAACGACTGGGTTAGCATTCACAACACTCTCATTCTCCACCATGGGAAGCACAACCTTTTCCTTCTCATGTTCCTTAGTACCCCTGTTAGCATTCACAATTCTTGTTTCCTACCACTTGACAGGTTCTTTTTTCTCACATATCCAAAAACAAGAGATGAATGAGGACATGGATGGTACAAGAAATAGGTCCTTTATTTAGGTTGTGTATTTACTGTAATAATGCAAGTCCATACACGAATGGTACATGAAATAGGTCCCTTATTCTAGTTGAGGGCTTTACTACGATCATGTAAGTTGGGGTCAATAACTCCCCACATATCAAAAAAACAAAACAAGAATGAAGACAAGGATGGTATTAGAGGCAAACTCTTTTTCAAGTTGTGGGATGGTACAAGAAATACGTCTCCTATTCTGGTGGACTTTAGCATGAAAATGTAGAGTTGGGTTTCACCCCCCCAAAATCGAAAAAAAATAAGAGAAACAAGGACAAGGACGACGCAAGGCAGAGGTCTCTTATTCAGGTTATGGGATTTATTGCAACAATACAGAGTTGGATCTCATAAGTATCCATGAATAAAAAACCATGAAAGAAATGAGGTAAAGAAACTGTTATCCTCTAATAAGTCTTTTGAGTGCTTCATCCTATAGTAAGTAAACTAATTTTTAAACAGAGTAAGTCAGTAAACAAAGACTTACCTGGGATCCACTTCTCTCTAATGAGATTTAGCTTTCTTACTTTGGTTTTATTGCCTCTCTTACAAGAAGAACGAGTCCCTTTTTCAAGCATCAAAGTCTATGGATCTGACCTATGCATCGTTAGAAATACTAACAAGCATTAAATCCTATGGATTTCAACTAAGACATCTCTTGCAAAGGATTTCAGCTCACACATGCTCTACTAAGGATTTCAACTATGCATTCTTTGTAATACTGACAAGAATCAAAATCTATGACCTTAGTTTTAAGTTTCTTTTTCACAATAGAGGTAATGTGTGTCATGATTTATGGAAGGTTCAGGACCATTTTCATATTCACAACAGAGGGAATGTGCCACAACTTACAAAACCTATGGAACCTTCTATCCATATCTAAAAATTTGGGGCAGATCCATATCTGATTTGGCGATCTGTGGATACAATCCCTAGGGTGCAGGGATATGATAAGTCTTTTGAGTGCTTCATCCTATAGTAAGTAAACCAATTCTTTTATAGAGTAAGCCACAAGAACAAACTCTGTAAAAGAATGGGGAGTGCTTCATCCACTAGTAATTAAAACAATTGTTTTATAGAGTAATCCACAATAACAAACTCGGTAAAAGAAGGGAGATCATTTTACCCAAACTATATGTAAAAATGCAATGCACAAATAAGGATTGATTTCTCACAGTTCGATATGTTGTGAATCGTTTAAGTAAGTGGAAAAACAATCAATCCACATAAAACAATTCATTTATTGTCACAATAAATACAACATAATTGGAGTGTCACTTTGTGATTACCTTAGTCACATGGTTCTGGTTCCTGTTTGCATTTGAATTCGTTGACAATGAAATTTGGATTGTATATGGCATCTTATAATGGGAGGAGATAAGGACAAGAGTGGTACAAGAAACAGGTCCCTTATTTAGGTTGTGGGCTTTACCACAATAATGCATAGTTTGGGTTCTTTGTTTCTCACATATCTAAAAACAAGAGATTAGCGAGGACATGGATGGTACAATAAATGGTTCCTTTATTCAGGTTGTGGGATTTAATACAATAATGTAGCTCCATACACAGATGGTACATGAAACGGGTCCCTTATTTAGGTTGAGGGATTTACTGTGATCATGTAAGTTGGGGTCAATAATCCCCACATATAAAAAAAACAAAACATGAATGAAGACAAGGATGGTACAAGAGAGTCTCATATTCAAGTTGTGGGATTCACCTGAACAATGTGAATTTGTAAATCATAATTCCCAACCGATCATAAGACAAGAGAGAAAATAGGAAAATGATAGTACAAAAGACAGGTCTCTTATTCAGGTTGTGAGATTTATTTCCATAATGCAAGTTGGGGTTCATAACTCCCCAAAGATTAAAAAAAAAGAGGGATGAAAATAAGGATGGTACAAGAAATACGTCTCTTATTCAAGTGTACTTTAGCGTGACAATGTAGAATTGGGTTTCAACTTTCCAGAATCGAAAAAACATAAGAGAAACAAGGACAAGGATGGCACAAGACAAAGGTCTCTTATCTAGGTTGTGGGATTTAGTTATAAGATTGCAATGAGGGTTAAGGCGAGTTAGTAATTGTTGTTATATGTATGGAACCTGGATATATTTTTTGAATCTGAATCTCATGGAGCACGTTATACAATGCACTAGACTCCTTTAAAGCAATGTCTTGTAGGAGAGTAAAAGAATGAAAGTGTATTATTTAGGTTCTAAGAGTTTTGTGACTATTAAAGGAACCTTCATTTAGGTTTTAAGAGTTGGCCTATTCATAGAAGCCATCCAAGGCTTTTCTGAGCCACATTTGTAGGGATGATTCTTGTTTCAATTTGTTTATTAGTATGTAAATAACTAATCAGACCATGCTCCAAAAATGATTATTACAGGTTTCTCATCTTCCTGTGAATGGGTGTTATGGCATTGTTTCTCACTTGGTGAATCATGCACCCTAATACTAATTCAATTTGGTTATGGTGTATGTTTTTATTGTATGTGAAATATGGTTTCTTTCTCATGGTATTTGGATCAATTTCCAAAATTGTGTTGCTCAGTTTCCAAAATTGTATCATGGAGGATATCCTTGAGGATACCCTAGGGTTATCCACCCCTAGCCGATACCAGTTGTACATATGTTGGAGGTAAGGGTATGTGCAAGTTGTTCATAGTAATTGTTATGTGCAAGCTGTTCATAATTTTTTTCCATCTTACAATACTATTGTCCACACTGAAAATGGCATCCTCACAGCTATTAAGTTTTTCTAAAGAACAAAGTAGTTACTGCTTCTCAAAATTACACTCCTATTGGTCTCTGTTTACCTATTGTTTTATGCATCATATCAGAGAAGAGAGAGCATAAACAACTCATCAATAACACAAAATTAGATAGGAATCGCTTGATTAGAATGCCCTCTAGACCCCTTGAACATACCAACAAAAGAACATCCTCTTAGTTCCAAGTTAATTCTACATAGATTTTGACTTCTAGTGTGAAACACCAATGATAAGCAACAAAAATAGTTGAGGCTCCTAACTGATGCAACAATTAGCAGCACAGATAAGAAATTTGCTAATTGTTTTCCAGTTCTAGAAGCCATGGCTTAATAGGAACACAAGTAACATGAAATAATATCCATTCACTTTCTAACCATTAGCAGCTAGGTGAGATATTATTTTCTTGAAAGGATCTTAATGGTTCCAAAAGTAATAAATAAAGTAATTAGATATGTAATTAGTAATTAGCACAACCCTAATTTAAGGGGTAATCTCTTCTTTTTCAAAGATGGATTTTCGGAATGTAAGTCGTCACTTTTTGCAATATTGGAGTAATGATTTCCTCCAAAACCATGGCTAGAAATATTTGTTTGAATGATGTTAAATTCCAATATATAAAAAACATAAAAATGGTTTAAATTGATCTAATTAAACCGCAATATTCATATTTTTTTTTAAAATACCATCTAAAATTTTGAGACATAGTGCCCTTTCTCTGAAAATGCTCAGACCAAAAATGAGGGTGCTTGAATGATAAGGAAAATGGCCTTAAGGAGTTTCACAATCCATTCTACTAAATTTAACCTTACTTGAATTCAAGGTATTTTTAACAAGGAAATATGAAATTTTGAGACTTAGTGCCCTTACTCTGCACAGATTTTGACTTCTGGTGTGAAACACAAATGGTAAGCAACACAAATAGTTGAGGCTCCTAATTGCCGCGACAATTAGCAGCACATATTAGACATTTGCTAATTATTTTCCAGTTCTAGAGGCCATGGATTAATAGGAACACAAGTAACATGAAAGAATATTCATTCACTTTCTAACCATTAGCAGCTAGCTGAGATACACTTTTCTTGAAAGGATCTTAACAGTTCCAGAAGTAATAAATAAAGTAATTAGATATGTAATTAGTAATTAGCACAACCCTAATTTAAGGGGTAATCTCTTCTTTTGAAAAGATGGATTTTTGGAATGTAAGTTGTCTTTTTGCAATATTGGAGTAATGATTTCCTCCAAAACCATGGCCAGAAATATTTGTTTGAATGATGTTAAATTCCAATATAAACAAAACATAAAAAGGGTTTAAATTGATCTAATTAAACCACAATATTCATAATTTTTTTTAAAAGACCATCTAAAATTTTGAGAGATAGTGCCTTTCTCTTAAAATGCTCGGACCAAAAATGAGGGTGCTTGAATGATAAGGAAAATGGCCTTAAGGATTTTCACAATTCGTTCTACTAAATTTAACCTTACTTGAAGTCAAAGTATTTTTAAAAAGGCAATATGAAATTTTGAGACTTAGTGCCCTTACTTTGATAAGCAAATGTTTACTTTGAATTTAAGCTCGGACCAAAAATCATGGCCTTGAATGATAAGAAAAATGGCTTTCATGATTTTCACAATCCATTCTACTGAACCTACTTGCTCCAAGTGCCTAGATTCCAACCTACGTAATCACATTGCATTTTACTCATATCTAATTTTCCTACATGCAAAAGTAGGTTCTCTATTCAATCTGAAAATTCTAAGTTGTACCCAGTCGATCCATAATCCTTATAGGAAAAGAGAAGTGACAGAAGATAATTGTCATACAATAAGGAAAAAAGAAAAATGCAAGTCAAGAAACCAGTTTTGAGAAGCTTCATATCGATTCTTGGCTAGAGATAGTCGAAGGAATTCCAATTACTGCAACCACTTGGCTCGCCACCATGCCTCCTTCAATTATCTACTATCAACTCATCCTTGTCTTCTAGTGTGATTAGGATTTTCTATTTCATCTTTTTTGGGGCCACTAGGCCATCGGCTCAGTACAAACATCGCCTTATTTGACACGACACCACTCACATGTATGACATTAGAATTTTAAAAATTAAAATATTTGTTTATTCAAAAAATGTTGTATTTATTGGTCTTTGACATGTCATGTCTATCTTCCGCCCCTTTATAAATAAATTTGGTGGGAAAGCATGATGTGGATGCGTTGGGTTTTTTATTGACAACGTCAATTTCAATTCATTTTTACATAATCTATCTACAAAATGTCGAAATCATTGCTACTAAGTTCTCACTGGGGCCTTATGACATTAGAGAAACCTGTTGGAATTTTGCTTATAAATATTTGAACCTGCAACCATTCAGAACACCATAGAAATGCAGAGAAAAAGTAAGGGATGATATAAATTGTAGTCTCACAAAATTTTCATCAAACCCAAAATAACAACATTGATCGAAGTCCAAGTTCAACCTATACGAAACCCCAAATAACCTGGAATACAAATCCATTAAAGTTGGTATATGTTGGCCCTAAATATCCTCACATATGCAAATGGCCTCATTATCAAATAGTACAAAACATAAACCATTCTGTTAGCTAACCACTACATAGACTAATGTCCTCCATAACCATTGCCTCGACATAAGTTAAAGACCCTTCACACTTTTTAATTCTTTAACATTTATGGTGGGAGAGAACAATTAGCTACCCTTAGTAGCTTCGTTAACATTGTTCTTTCCTTGGTGTTGCTCGATGCATGATAATTTTTTGTATCATCTACTTCCTTGTTTGTTATGCATATATCATCTATGGGAAACACGTGGATTTCTGAAACTACTTAGGAGAATTATTATAATATACAAGAAAACCCCCAAAGATGGCTAAGAATGGCAGTGGTAGCCTTGTCACTATATTGGAAAGAGCACCCTTAAAAAAAATGGTGAACAATATTCAACATGCAGCATAGTAATAAATGTTGTGGCGGCTACAGTGTGAGCTGTTGGATCTAAAACAGATTGAGATCCAACGGTCTAGGGTGTAGCTGCCACAGCATTTATTACTCTGCTGCATGTAAAATATTTTTTGCCAAAAAAAACTGCTACCATTTGTGCTAACTCAAGCTTTTGGAAATCCTTAAGAAGGAGGTTATTGAGAATATCATTGACGTTACTTGCAACCTTTTCCATGAACCTATTCATTATTATGCACTTACATCTTATATCTTGGAAAGATAAGTTGAATCATTTAAACATCAAATAAACTCAACGAAATTTCCAAATCAGTTATCCCTATGCAAGTTTAGGCACATCGGAGTTGATTTCATATGGATAGCTTTAACCTTGGACAAGTTATCTCTGGAAAGTCAAGACACCCATTCAAACAACAACGGGATTTTGAATAGAAACCTGACATGTGTTTGTTGGTTTCACATTGTTCCATGGTTTGCAATTTTGGTTTGGTGTGTTCTTAAAGTTTATTGGTTGTAGACACGAAAATTTCTCTCGCATAGGGGCCATACTCAAGTTGCGACATATATGTTTCCGTAGTAGTGATGGCTTGGAGCTCGGCTCGATGGGTTTGGTTGGGTCGTACCTCTGAGATTCATGGAATCGGTGGCTGCTAGATGCGCCCTTCTCACTTACTCACCAGCATGGCCCTAGGGAGTGGGTACTACATATCACTCCCTTCTCCATTCTCTCAGTGCGACCAAGGCAAGTGGAAGAGCTGCCAATACTGGAAACATTGATTCATTTATGTGATAGATTTTGATTCATTTCCTTAGTTTTGATTTATTTAGTATATGTTGTTTGCAAGTAATTATTTTTCTTATTAGCATTGTTGCACCTAGAGTATATTACCTTCCATAAAAGTTTTTTTTGGATGTTAACTGTAGTATGTTAAATAATAAAAGTTATAGAATATACCATGAATTTTAGGTTATTTTTGGTTATGGTACCATTAAAATTTTGTATTTTTCTAGGATTTTGGGGGTTAATTTTTTATTATTATCAAGACTCTTCTCATCAATTCAGTTGTACTTAGAATCTAGTTATTGATCATGTGGATCTAGGTATCCACTTGAAAATTTATATTAGATAAGTTGCAAGTTTTTTCCTTACTATAACAGTCTTTTGGATACACATGGTATCCCTATTTTTAGGCTTGGGAAAGGTTATCCTAAGTGTTGAATAACATATTTCCTTAGTCATTTTTGCACGAGTATAATTTTGCAATGCCCTATGCTGTTATAGCATGTGCAAAATCTTGTTTTTATAGGGTAAATGTTATGAGCAGTTTGTTGTTATGTTAAAGTACTTGTCAAGGAGACAGATGTGGCTTAAAATAAAGGGTTTTAGATATTAGAGAGCATAAAAACTACATTTGATGCATATTTAGTTGGTTTATTCTTACTAGGAAATAGTGTATTGAGTTTGTAAAGAGCACGTTATTTTAAATTTAAATTTTCTTTAATTATAAACTTTGCTTGCCAAATTTTATCCATGGCCTAAAAATATTATTATCTAGGTTATTCATTTTGTTATTATTATTGTTTCTTCTTTTGTTAATGTTATTCTTTCTTTTTCCCAATTTAGTGGAAGAGGTATCACATCTAGTGGCCAAAGAGACCTGGAACAGGTTATTGGACAAATTGTAGTTGTTGCACCTTGAGTGATTTGCAAATGTTTTTAATAATCTTGGACTAGAATTTAGATTGAAAATTCACTTCTTTCATCTGTTTCAATTTCAATCACATTTGATCTTCAAAATTTTGTTTGAAAAACAAGAGTTCTAAATATGTTCCTAGAGGGTGTCTAGAGGTTGATTTCCTTTGGATAGTTTCCATTTAGTTTTATAGTTGCTGATTTTTTTGTGTATCTTTCCTGTCAAGGTACAAGTTTTGTATCGATTCTTTTGAATGCTTTTATTCTATTAACATAATAATTACATGGGGTTTATTCATTTTTTCTTTGAACTTATTTCACCAGTATGTATCTATATGATCCTTCCACTTACAACGGTGATAGAATGACAGGATGTTGTATTCGATTAAGTCCTTTCTAACAGTATGTCAGGATCTTTCCCACTAGTTTCTATAGATGTTTTCTAGACAGTTTTTGAAGATTTGTTTTCTTCACTCTTTGATGACGATTCTCCTCCTGGGAGGGTTTACTCAAGCACTATTTCTACAGTGACAAGTCAGATGTACATTGGAGGGTCAAACTCTTACTGACTCAGCTAAATTCTCTTATTCTTTTTTGATTGCACCTCCTATGCTTCTGCAATTGTGCAATTGAATAATGTTGAAGGTATTCCTCCATCTACTCCAGAAAGGCCAAGGCCTATGTCTAAATGGGATTCTACTTATTTATACTTTAGTAGTTTCCTTCCTAAATATGTACTTGGTCATTGTTGGAATTTACCTACTAGAAAGGTCTTCTCAATACCTTTAATGATCTTAAAACAAAAATAAACTAGCAATTGGCCCAAGGAAGGTGCAATAATACGCTGTCAAGGTAGTTGTTAGCGGGTAAGTGAGGACAAAAAGTGTAACATTGAAGTGAACCAAAAAAAAGGTTTGACGGAATACCCTATGCAGAAAGGTTTCTTCATCTCTGTGTTTTTCTGGAATTGTTAATATAATCATGCATGCATATATATTTGTAAATCTCTCATGATCTGTGACTACCAGTGAAATCCCATATCCAGACAGAAAATGTAAGCTAATCGGATTTCAATTCAATACCTTTTAAATATAAAGAAGCAGCATGTACATCCTTTCCACAAAACTAAAACTATTACAATACCTTCAATCTCCTATCTGAAAGGGCCATTCAAAATAGATAATTCACCCCATTCAAACCATGAGTTTCCACTGCAAGATTTCTAATTTATTCAAAACATTTTTCCCTTGATTTATCATTCCACAGAGGACCTGACACTTGATATGACTTCTATAATTCACTTCAATTATTTAAGGCCATCAATTTCCAAATCAATCCACAATATTTAATGCAAACAGATTTCAAATGTTTGGCATCATCATTGATGTTGCTCATAATGGAGAAAACAACAAAGTTCCCATTTCAAGTAATGTTAAACTTCTGCAGTTACTTATTTTAGAGGATCCAACCTTCGGTATACTTTATCATAATAAGTGATGAAAGCTAAAGAAAAAAAAATGACAAAAGGGAAAAGTATCCCTGACACAATTAAAGAAGTATCCAGGCACATCCATCAAAGCAAAAGCATCTTACACATTTCTGAAGACATATGAGCTCTATCATTGAAAAACTACCTTCTGCAACTTGGAATTTCTAGTTTTGACAACATAAAAGGAATAAGCTAGCATCAACAAAGGAAAAAGTTATGCCATCATACCATTATCAAGGTTTGCTGCATCTTCCAACCGTGCCACTATAAATCTATCCTGTTGATTCCTAGTATCCCTGGCACAATTAAAAAACTAAGCCAATAACAGAGAGTTGAAGGAAACCCTTGCTACGGAGTATGGAATTTCCCATTCCAGCTCATGTTTCTCAATAAATGAGAGGAAGACGATAACTACTGCCATTGGCTTCTTCATTCCTCTAAATAAATCAACCCAATTTGAGGCCATTGCAGACACCTGCATTGCCCCAGGTCTACCGTGGGAGGAAAATGGAGAAAGAAGTACATAAAGCCCAAATGAACTGCAAACCTCCCTTTGATTAATAGAAAGCAAAGAATAAATATCAAAGTGCAGACACAGTATTAGAGAAAGTATAATATTGTTTCTACTTTATCTACCAGGGAATCAACACAACCATAGTCTTGACACAATTATTTCTCCCTATATAAAGTGTAATAATTCAGCACTCCTCAAATTCTTCCTTCCCTAGATACAACACATGACTGCATATTTTTTCAATATGATTCATAGCTATATTGTGCTTTCTGATTTCTCTGCTACAAATTAAGCTATGGCTACTTAAATTATTAGAGGTGCAACATATGCCATAAAAAGAAGCATTGTTATTATTTCTCCTCATAGTAATCATTATATATGTCTCTTTAATATCTTCTCCGACGCTAGTCAGCATTCACAACATGTTGATGGACTTCCAAGCGCTAGTGTTTTCTTCAAACTTAGGTCTGCTAGAAGTTGAATCTGCAAGTGAAGAAGCATATGCTGTTTAAAATTATCTTTGAAAATGTAACAAGTAGGACAAACAAGGAATGGTAATTGGCAGAATTTAAGACTGCCATGCTTGAAAGTAGATTTTCAGCATAGCAGATTCGATTTTTGACATGACTTTATAAGTATTATGATTGAAATGAATCATGTCATATTACAGCTCTTACCATGCACTATTAGAACTAAAGCTCATCGGAATGTACCTTGATAATTTGAGATATCAATCCAAGGACAAGATGAGGCTACAAATACAATATACACATTATGTGATTAGATAAAATGCAGAAACACGTCAATTAAACTAATTTCCAAAACAGAAGGGCCTCTCTATTTATAAAGTCCTCAAAAGGCAGGTCCAGACATCGTATGAGTTAGAAAACAGATTCCTACATGTCCCTATCAATTAGAGAACTAGAATGTACCTACTTTCTAAAGAGCATAAAGTTATAATGTTCACAACCGACTTTCTCATTTAAATGAATCTTTAGAAATTGCAACCATATAGAAAGATTATATATTGATAGAGAAACCCTTTACCTTTTTCAAATTTATCAATGTATTATTAAGAATCTACTTTAAGAAACTACTTTAAATATTATTAAGAATCTACTTGAGTATTACCTTTCATACCGTTTTCAAACTATCCTAGGAAATGCAACATAACAGGGAAAAATACATGGATTTCAAACTATCCTGGGAAATGCAACATAACAGGGAAAAATACATG
>LPNX010497953.1:144699-171979 GCA_001517045.1 Pseudotsuga menziesii
ATAGAATGCGCCTCTTGGCGCAACAAGGATGTATTCCAAATGGTAATTGATTCGAGTTGAAAAGTGAAATGATTTGATAGATGGCGGTGATAAAAGGCAAGTAATACTTAGCATGGTGCTATGTATAATTGATGACAGTTAGATTTTGAGTTGCTCAAAATTTAACCACGATCAAACATACACAGCAACATTAAATGATCTACAACATACTAAGTATTGTTTGCCATGCTTTGTATACTCAACCAATACCATGTATGGAATTTGTGAAACAGTTGGATGATGATAGCATGGTGCCATCATTTATCCTATCAATCTGACGGACACGTGGGATGTTTTTGGTTGATTTTCACAGTGCTTATATGTCTGTGTTTGAGGTCTTAGTGGCTGAATTATGTGCTTCCATAGTTTGAATCCAACATCTCTTTGGTTGGGCCTATGTGAGTTATGAAATAGGTAATTTAACAATCTAGGCCATGAAACCATCAGGTAAATCCCACAGCCAAATAGAGAGAGTTAGACATGTAGCATAAATATGTTTATGCCAGTTACAACAACCTTAAATCTTTCAATATTAGGACATATAACTTAGAACATTCATCTATTGAATTGAGCTAACATAGTATGGCAGTGGTAATATATAAAGGTGGGATCAACTATACAGTTTATTTGACCTACCATCCCATCATATAAGTCCTCAGATACAATAGGTAATTTAACAACCTATATACAACTATACATAATATTTCACTTACCCACCCTTCAACTAAGCCCCGTGTTCCAATATTTACTACTGTGCATCCAATGGCCTTTGAATAATTGAGGCAAATTGTATGATTTTCATTGATTTCCAATGGATTAAGCTTTGATTTCGTATTTATTGCTCGATCATCAATGGTGCCAGGAACACCGACATTGATCAATTTACTGCATCATGCCCACAAAAATAGAAACAATAATTGTCTTCATTCTCAGAAATATGACAACAGCTAGTTGTATGAACAAACCACAAGATCCAAGTACAGTCAAAACTTAATGAAATGCAGCTATCCTATAATTGCAACAAAGCTGTAATTATTAGTTAATTGACTATTCATACCATAGAAGAATGCTATGTTTCATTATATCAAAGAGATAATTTGTCATAGGATCAATTGGAAGGTATATTTTCATCATTGGATCATCAATAATGTAGCTGTTGATATGAGCAACAAATGCCACCTTCTCAGATTCACCAATTGTGTGAAGCAAGGTTGTTGTGGCATTCTTTAGAAATGCATATTTGTTCTTGGAACCACCTAATTTTGTATTTTCTCATGTCTGCAAATTAAGATTACAATTCAGGAAATTCTCTTGACCTATTATTCAAAGCTAGATAAATTCAATTCAACATACAGAGCAAAGAAGGAAAATAACTTAATCATGCATGAATCTCATCTCCATACAAGCTTTTCCCGAAAATATAATTAGAATGTCAAAATTCACCTCCTTATTTGGTGTCAATAGAGTACCAGGGGCACTTCCCCTTATTGTCTATTGTATCAAACTTGTCAATTACATACCTCTGGTACTCTTACATGATGTGCCCTCCACATTAACTTCAACCTTCCTGCAAAATTTGGGATTGTGAATTTTGGAGTTTCTCACGAAACCCACCTTTTTCCACATGGTAAATGGATATTGATAATTCTCTGGATTCCATACACCATAATGCCCTAGTCCCAAGTGCAAGATTGATCTTTCATACCCCAAAATAGTTTCTATTAAAAGTTGTTGTTTTGAGCCTCATAGCCTCCACATTGATGTCCGTTGAAGTGAACCAAAACATGAAAATGAGAGAATTAGAGCCAACCGATAACATGAGAAGAGATTTTTGCTAGAACTCTCAAGACTGACAATTTGTTTTTAATTGTAAGATGGTTTGCTTGGGGCTGCAGAGGGGTCTATCTTCATTAAGACCACATGCACAGAACTCTCTAGGACCTGCTGCACACCTCATAGCCTCCACATTGCTATCTGTTGAAGTGAACCAAAACATGAAAATGAGAGAATTAGAGCCAGCTGATAACATGAGAAGAGATTTGCGCTAGACCTCTCAACACTGACAATTTGTTTTGAATTGTAAGATGGTTTTCCTGGGGATGCAGAGGGGGCTATCTGCATTAAGACCACATGCACAGAACTCTCTAGGACCTGCTACACCTTGATCCATCTTAGGACTCAAAAGAAACATGAGAGACATGTTGAGAAACTCTGAAGTTCAAAAACATTTTGGTTAATTTCATTTGCTTTACTTGAAAAGAGAAGAAGAGAGAGATAGTGAAGTATAACGCTTATTTACTAATTTTGAATGAACTGATAAGAAGAGGCAGGTAGGAATTGGAGGATAGAATGGATAGAACAACATACAAAAATTACAAGAATATCAAACTTTATTTTGGCATCCCCTCCTTGAATGAACCCAGAAGAAAAAGAAAAAGAGAAGTGCACAATAATTGTATTAAAATCTTAGATACAGATTGCTGAAACCAAATATAATGAATCCAAGACCTAAAATACATAAAATTTAAGGAAACAGGAGCAAAAGCTCTTGTGTATGAAGGGGGAAATAGAAAGCTTAATGCCACCCACCTAAACATAAAATAAATATTGGGTGTACTTCTCAACATACCTTCTAATGGAAGCAATCACACGGTCTGCAATCTCTTGTCCAAACAAATAAGGCAAATAACTGAGATCGTTTTCAATCCCTATACTTTTAATTTGCTCATCTCTCGCCAAAATCATCATCTTCTCCTCCTCGTCCACCTCACGCCACCCACCAAAACATCAGCCATAAGATTCCACGGCTCTTCACATCTAGTCTTTAGTTTATGTTGACAGAGATGAAGGGATTGGCTCCATGATTCATAGATTGTAGTTGTTTAAGTGTAAGATATGAAGGGTACAAGGGAAAAAATGGGTGTATCGAAAACTTTAAAAACCCAAAAGAGCATGAAGGAAGCAACAAGATTTTAAGAAAAATAAACCTTATGCCAAAAACTATTTACCAGCTATAAGAGGTTTTTAACATAAAATTGATAACCACATAATGAAATAATTAGGAAATAACCTAAAAAGTAAGAATTTAGTTCTAAAAAGCACATGCCATTTACGCATTTTGACCAGACATTGCAAATGCTTTAAGGAGGCCTTGAGCCACATGTGTCTCTTTTGGTACTCGACCTATACCTCGAGGATTTGATTCATGCAACTTCACTTCCGCCCCTAATATCTGGCTAAGAAAGTTTTTGTTATCAAAAATATTGGGAATATAATATATTTCCATTATAAATATTGGTGTTTGTTTGCAGAAACACAATTATCTCCTTGCATATGTGAAATTTGGCTTAGGGGATTTAATGTAGCCCAATTAATTATCCATATTCCAGGCCACAAGACAAATCCTTTCTCCACCATTACCCATGCTTTCACTGCTTCTTACCAGCGCAAAAAATGCTCTTTTTGTTGCACCAAGGTTGGAGAGGTGGTCTTTGTAATATCTGAACAGTTATGCAACAGAGTTTTGGTAGTACTGGTAAAATGAAAACAAGATGGGAAAAGTGCCAATCCCAACATTTTTCAACAATGTTAGGTTGAAATGGCCATTACACAATTTTTTCTAGATGGTAACAACATTTTCTGCAATAAATAGAGCATATGTTTAGCAGGTGAGTTTGAGAGGACTGAGTTGATTTTATTTTAGCATTGAGAGGAAAATATATTAATTTTGGAAGAGACATGAAAGTTTGAGGTATATATTAATACTGGGAGAGACACCTATAGTGAATGCCATCGAAGATTGCACAATTTCTCTTAAAGCTGGAAGCCAATATTAAAAGCCATGTTAATGAGTTGTTCCAATTTTAATTGTTGGATAAAACTCTATTGACAACAACAATTATGAATAGCTTGCAAAATTAAACTCTCAAAACATATAGCAATTCAAACCAACAATAAATCTTCTTAACTATTATATAAACCACAAGTGACCAAATGGTTGCATTAAGAAAAGAATAATGTAGTACTAAATACACCACACTGAACTCAGATTTTGGAACAAAAATACCCAAATACACCATAGAATCCAGTTATATTTGAACAAAGATACCAAATTATTAAACAGAAACACAAATATTTGGACAAAAATACCCAAATCATTAAATAGAATATGCACACATGCAGTTTTATTTAATCTTGTGTATACACTAATCTTGCCCAGATCAACATTGGATTAGATGGAGGAGAGCCTTTGTATGGCTATGGAAAGTATTTCAGAAGAGTTGGAAAGCCTTTGCATGGCTATGGAGGGTGTGTGTGGGGAATTGGTAGCCAGAAATGGGCGACCCAAGAGCTAAGCAACAGTCCATCTGTTGTGGGCATCCTTATATAGGTAGCATATAATGAAGCTCCGAAAATGGGCAGACCCGGTTGGGGGCGGGGACAGGGTTCCGCATAATAGATTGTGCAAATTAGCACCAGCCAGTTTTCTTTATAGCAGGCTTCCAAAAATGGGAAATTCCCAATGCCCAATATAGCACTCCAGTAGGTCTTGCCCCTTTCATATTCTAGGCGGGTCTA
Source organism: Pseudotsuga menziesii (assembly GCA_001517045.1). Taxonomy (NCBI): domain Eukaryota; kingdom Viridiplantae; phylum Streptophyta; class Pinopsida; order Pinales; family Pinaceae; genus Pseudotsuga; species Pseudotsuga menziesii. Next base: position 149,317 of record LPNX010497953.1, read on the forward strand.
CAATAACAATGAAATACGAAATGAGGAGGATGATAATTCCTGAGTAACAATCTGTGTGTGCTTTTCTGTAATGAGGTTTATGTGTAACTGTGCACTAAATTTCACTTTGCATTGAGTGCATAGACAAGTAGTACGATTCAATGAAAAAATCATTTGATATACACCTAGAGATCCAAAGCTCAAACATACTTTCAACTTCAAAATTCACACACATCATAAAATGGCCAAGCTTCTCAAATAATGAACTTGGAGAAATACAACCTTGCATATTAGATCTTTGGAAGTGTCCTAAGAAAAACTAAAGCTTGTGTTTTATGTGCATTTATTATCGGTTTCTACAAGGTTGAGCATATTATAGCTTTCAAACAAGAACTACTCTAGTACAAGGGCATGGCCGTTTGTGGATTTCTGAGCACAAAAGCCCCATGGAACTGAACCTAGGCTTGGTAGACTCACCCTGGCGTAATCCTAAACCGTGGTCTAATTAACAGATTGAGCCTATTCATTATCCTCGAAAGAATTTTAATTTCTATAAAGATCACATAAATTGACCTACTTTAATGTAAACATTTTAATGTGGGACCAATCAAATTCAACTGTGAATGTCAGTTATTTCATAGTCCAAGTTCCTTTCATGGTCGAACAGTGCTGCTAAGCCTCTCTTATTGAATTTGGTGACATAGAAAGTTAAGAAAAACAAAAAATGACTATATCTATTGAAACTTGGATTATAGCATGGTCGTTTGTATAGGTACAGAAGCTCCTACAATTGAACCCACGCTCGGTAGACTCTCACTGACGTACTTGTAAACCACAGCCCAGCAACAGATTGAGCCTATTTATTATCCTCTAAGGATTTTAAATTCTTAGGATGTCAAACATTTATACCTGTGAGCATGGAATAAAGGTAACATAAATTGACCTGCTTTAAGGTAAACATTTTGATGTGTATTTGGGCATAATTCTTCACAACCCAAGTTTCTTTCATGATGGAACTGCACTGTTAGAGATTTTGACAATATATTATTGGACTCTGGGACCTAAAAAGTAAAGAAAACCAAAAACGACCATGGTATTATGCCCAGTTCTAGTATATAGATAACTTGAAATGAAGATTTATATCAAACGCCATGAATGTGCACCATTTGGGTGCTATTTCATAACCAACATTTGAAGGTGAATAGAATGCTATATTAAAGCCCAAACCTCCGAAATCATATTAATTAAATTTTTCAGCTCGTTTAAAAGGTAGGGACAATATTTAAACTACCATAAATCTATTTTAAACTAAAACCTTAAAAAATTATAAACTATCATATATTTATTTAACTAAAACCTTAAAAATCCGAAGTTAATAGATTGTCGATTCAGATGAGTTTACTCTATTTTTAAGAGAATTGAGGTACTTTTAGTTATATCAAGAAGATACCAATTACTTCCTATCTTTAGTACACACTTTTTACACAGAACACATATCTTCCTCACAGGGATAGCAACAGAGCATTTCACTTCTTTGAACACAATAACTACAAAATATTCTGAATAAAATAATTGGATTTTAACTAGAAAGCGCTCGGAAGTTTTCGTATAAGGAAAAAAAATGAAAGATCATAATACTCTTCTTCCACACCACAAAATATTCCGAATAAAAAATTTGGATTTTAACTGGAAAGTGCTCGGAAGTTTACTTTTAGGAAAAAATGAAAGATCATAATACCTCTTCTTGCACACCAGAATTGTTCCAAATAAGCATAAATTGGATGAAAGCACCCACTAAAAACTGAAAGATCATAATACCTCTTCTTGCACACCAGAATTGTTCCAAATAAGCATAAATTGGGTGAGAGCACCCAGATGGACGGAGGCTAGCTGGTTGTTCCCATCTTTCATCCACTCTAGACAACCGATATTGTTAATTTGTCATTCTCCAAATTTGGTTGCTGTGGATCCAAAGACATGAGGATTAAGAGAGCCACTAAAAGCGAAGATAATTGTATTGTCCTTATCAACCCTCAGAAGGCTGAGATCATCATGTCCACTAGCATAAACTCTTCGAGATAGCTTGCGGGCATCCGACAACAGGTTTTCCGAAAAAAAAGAGCTTGGTTCACCCATTAACCTGACAATATATACACAGAAGACTAAGCTAATTTCCAACAAAATAACCTGACAATAAGCTAGTCAAGAAAAGCTAGTCAAGAAGACTAATTCCAAGTTGTTACTCGGGTTTGACATGAAGGACTTAGGTGAGTTTGGGAATTGAAATGAAGATAGACCACCAAAACAAGAATTTGTATATCAACCAATAAAAGTATGTGGAAAATAGACTTGCACTCCATCTCATGGGAGTGTATTTGTTGACTAACATGAGTTCCAAGAGTAGACAAGAAGAAGATGAGATCACAAAAGTGCCATATAGTAGTGTAGTTGATAGTATTATGTATGCAATGGTGTTCACAAGACCATATATTGCACATGTAATGGGAAATGTAAGTAGGTACAAGGAAAATCTAGCAAGAGATCATTGTACAATTTTCAAAAGGATTTTTAAGTACCTACCAGGCACCAATGACTATCCTATTTGTTATCAAGGAGATGGAAGGAAGAAGATTTAGATGTATGGGTTTGTTGACAGTGCTTGGGTAGGTGATGTAGAGTCTAGACAATGCAAACTCCACAAGTGCATATATATGTATGTTGTTCGAAGGCATTGTGAGTTGAAATAGCAAGAGAAATGGTTACTCATTCTAGTACTAACATAGAGTATATTGCAGCTTCAAAGGATTCCAAGGAAGCAAAAGTTGTATAAAGATATTGTACTTGAAAATCCCGTGGCTATTTGTTGTGACAATCAAAATGCAATTGCTTTAACAAAGAATCCCAAGTTTCATCTACAAACAATGCATATCAGGATGAAAGTCCATAAAGGTGGTGGAGTCCAATGAGGCAATTATACTCAAGGTTAAGACTTAGAATAATGCAACAAATTATTTAACTAAGGGAGTGGATGGAAATGAATTTGTTTGGTGTAGGGCTTCAACCTTGGTCTATGTATCTGCCAAGTGAGAGATGGCTAAAATATTGAAAATTATGTCATCTATATAACTAGTAGTTTATATTTGTATAAAGAATAATAATAAAAATCTCAAAATTACATTCTTATGTTTTAGAACAGAGTTGTTTTTCAAATGTATCCCTAATTTTAATGACATTATTGTTTCCGATGTTTGTACATATTTATAAAACTTTAAAATAAAATAAAATAAAAACTTTGTTTTATATACCTATAAAAGACTCACATGATTATAATCCTAGACTTTACTTTGATTACAAAGCAAATTGAGGCGATGCACTTTCCATATTCTTCCTGTCCATCTTGTTTCAACTTTTAAGTGACATCACCTTACTTAAGAAGCACATGCCTTTGAAATAAGCGAGCGACTTCTAGTTGTACAGCAATATTCTATAACTCGAGTGGGGTGAGGTGTTTATTTTAAGTTAGAAATAATAATGGGTAAAAAAACCTACTTCTTACAAGATCCATCTCCAGGCTAGGTCTATGACGGGGCCATTCTTGAATCTTAATCCCTCTGGCCACGGATAGATCCAATATGGATCTATGTGAGTTTATCACCATATAACATACATACCATATGAGGAGCATTTATTTTGGAACGTTATTACAGGTAAGAGAAAGAAAAATTGAATTGAAGAATATGGATCTATGCTAGTTTGATCACCATATCACATAGCATACACGGACTATTTTATACTTCAACTTTATTGCAGGTAAGATAAAAAAAATGAATTAAAGAATAATAATACAATGTTACCTGAATTCCAAGCCCAAGGGAGTCCAGTTGTGTTGTGATCCTCCTGTATTGATAAATTGATCTTGCATCTGACAAAGGAAGATTTGAAAGCTCATTCAAATTCACTATGTTTTGCAAGGCACTGGGTAAGATATTGCCATAACCGACGTCCTCTAAGATGAATTCCTCCAAATTGGCATTTGAAGTTTGAAGGGTATAATAGAGGATGGGAAACACAGCAAAATGATTCTCTACTCGAATCCCACCACTCTTAGAACATAATACATAATTTCCAAATGGACTATAAGGGCTTAGTTTGATTAGAGGCTTTACAACAGCTATTAAGGGATTGTTGGGACTCATTTTGACTGTGCTCTTGTAATTCACCACAGTCGAACACTGCTGTACTAAATTACTGACAAACTCAGTAATGCCATCTGATTTTAAAAGGAGTGCTTCTTCCATTAATGCTGTGTCAGTGGAACCCATAAAATCCCCCGCAGTCTGCAAGGATTTCTTCCAATAGGGCAACAGTGCCTCCAAGGGGTTACACACAAATATAGAAGGGGCCAACAAGATTCGAGAGAAGACATCACGTCCTAAAACAACATGACATAACTGATATTCCCACCCCTTGCGATGAACTGCTTGTGCCATAATTTCATCACCAACCAAAGGGAAACCAAATGTGATGGAGAAAACATATTTAGGCTTGCCAAGATGCAACTGTTTATCCAACATCCATAGTGTGGCTAAAGAAAAAATAGCCCTTGCCATGGACTGACTAGTAAACACCACGGTCTTGCCCCTTTCATATTCCAGGTGGGTCTGAAATAACAATGAAATACGAAATGAGGAGGATGATAATTGCTGAGTAACGATCTATGTGTGCTTGTCTATAATGAGGTTTATGTGTAACTGTGCACTAAATTTCACTTTGCATTGAGTGCATAGACAATTAGTACAATTCAATGAAAAAAGCGTTTGCTGTACACCTAGAGATCCAAAGCTCAAACATACTTTCAACTTCAAACTTCACACACATCATAAAATGGCCAAGCTTCTCAAATAATGAACTTGGAGAAATACAGCCTTGCATATCAGATCTTTGGAAGTGTCTTAAGAAAAACTAAAGTTTTTGTTTATGTGCATTTATTATCGGTTTCTACAAGGTTGAGCATATTATAGCTTTTCACAAGAACTACTCTAGTACAAGGGCATGGTTGTTTGTGGATTTATGAGCACAAAAGCCTCATGGAACTGAACCTGGGCTTGGGAGACTCACCCTAGCGTAATCGTAAACCGCGGTCTAATTAACAAATTGAGCCTATTCATTATCCTCCGAAGGATTTTAATTTCTATAAAGATCACATAAATTGACCTACTTTAATGTAAACATTTTAATGTGGGACCAATCAAATTCAACTATGAATGTCAGTTATTTCACAATCCAAGTTCCTTTCATGGTCGAACAGTGCTGCTAAGCCTCTCTTATTGAATTTGGCGACGTAGAAAGTTAATAAAAACAAAAAATGACTATATCTATTGAAACAGGGATTAAAGCATGGTCGTAGGCATAGAAGCCCCTACAATTGAACCCATGCTTGGTAGAGTCTCACTGACGTACTCCTAAACCATAGCCCAGCAATAGATTGAGCCTATTTATTATCCTCTAAGGATTTTAAATTCTTAGGATGTCAAACATTTATGCCTGTGAGCATGGAATAAAGGTAACATAAATTGACCTGCTTTAAGGTAAACATTTTGATGTGTATCTGGGCATAATTCTTCACAACCCAAGTTCCTTTCATGATGGAATTGGGCTATTAGAGATTTTGACCATATATTATTGGACTCTGGGACCTAAAAAGTAAAGAAAACAAAAAACGACCATGGTATTATGCATAGTTCCACCATATAGATAACTTCAAATGAAGATTTATATCAAACGCCATGAATGTGCACCATTTGGGTGCTATTTCATAACCAACGTTTGAAGGTGAATAGAATGCCAGATTAAAGCCCAAAGCTCCGAAAGCATATTAATTAAATTGTTCAGCTCGTTTAAAAGGTAGGGACAATATTTAAACTGCCATAAATCTATTTTAACTAAAACCTTAAAAATATGAAGTTAATAGATTGTAGATTCAGATGGGTTTACTCTATTTTTAAGAGAATTGAGGTACTTTCAATTCTATCAAGAAGATACCAATTAATTCCTATCTTTAGTACACACTTTTTACATAGAACACATATCTTCCTCACAGGGATAGCAACAGAGCATTTCACTTCTTTGAACACAATAACTACAAAATATTCTGAATAAAATAATTGGATTTTAACTGGAAAGCGCTCGAAAGTTTTCTTATAAGAAAAAAAAATGAAATATCATAATACTCTTCTTCCACACCACAAAATATCCTGAATAAAAAATTTGGATTTTAACTGGAAAGTGCTCGGAAGTGTACTTTTAGGGAAAAAATGAAAGATCATAACACCTCTTCTTACACACCAGAATTGTTCCAAATAAGCATAAATTGGATGAAAGCACCCACTAAAAATTGAAAGATCATAATACCTCTCCTTGCACACCAAAATTGTTTCAAATAAGCATAAATTGGGTGAGAGCACCCAGATGGATGGAGGCTAGCTGGTTGTTCCCATATTTCATCCACTCCAGACAACCGATATTGTTAATTTGGCATTCTCCGAATTTGGTTGATGTGGATCCAAAGGCAGGAGGAGCAAGAGAGCGACTGAAAGCAAAGATAACTATTTTGTCCTTCTCAGCCCTCAGATGGTTGAGATCATCATGTCCACTAGCATAAAATATTCGAGATAGCTCGCGGGCATCCGACAACAGGCTTTTCGAGAAAAAAGAGCCTGGTTCGCCCATTAACCTGAAAATATATACACAAAATCCAACAAACAACAGTAGGCGTCTGCTAGAGAATATTTGTGTTACACTTATCCACCAAAATCTGCACAAGAGTGTATATATTGTGTGAATGGATATATACCTTTAGTTCTGACTTGGAAAACCCTGCATTGAACTCTCTGAGATGTAAATTTGCTCCTCCCGCAACTCAACACTTTGTTTTGGAGGTTGCTGTGGAAGGATGAACGAGAATGTATAGTGGAAAAGAGGATGGGGTTTGTATAAAGCTCACAGAAACTTACATTCAATTTGGGTCATACAAACACTGTGGCCATTGCAGGTCTATTCAACTGCAACACCCAGTCTGCTGCATATTTCATTTTTGCTCGATCGAAGCTTAAAAGTTGAAGTAGATTCACCTGACAGGACTAGATATTCGTTGCTTCATATAACCAACGGATATCTGAGCGACACTAGCAAAACCATCGGATCATGAAGAAGACATGTGCAGAAATATGGTTTGCTGAATAGACGACGAAATGAACAGTGGTTTCAAAAAGAACTTCAGAGAAAAATTCCTTACGACGTAAATAACACAAAATCAGCCTAAAAATTGTGCAAGGCACCCTCCTTCTTAACCTAGAAATAGTACTGGAATCCACCATTCATATTCCAAGTGGAGCACCCTCCTTCTACACCTGGAAATAGCACAAGGATCCATGAAGCATAGGCTAAGTGGAGCACCCTCCTCCTCAAGAATAAGCTGAATGCATGAACAAAAAGTCAAACTTCATCTAGGGTGCACTTTCCAAGGCTTCAAATATAATAATGCTTGACACACAAGCCAACTTGAAATGATATTATAAAATTCTTTAAGTAAAATAATACCATTTCAGTTACTTTTTATATTATTATTATTTGTTCCAAGATGTTTGAGAGGGGTTCAAACCTCATTGGACCTCATATGAAGAGAATAGAATTTCACATCCCATCAAAATTCAGCAAACTTAACAGTTTTCAGGATTCCGACATTTCAAGATGAGTATAGCATGAATGGCTTGGAGTAAAAGACACCTTGCAAAAATAGGACTTTCTTGATGTGTGAATCGCTTTGAATATGATAGGTTGAGTCTTCTCCAAGAGACATGTATCTAAACTAAATTATAACTGAACTGAGGAGAAATAAATCAACTGCACTGTAGGGAAAAGTTAGAACTGAAAGGAAAATCTACTGAAGTGAATTGATTATGAATTGAAGTGACACTCTCAGGGGAGATTTTGCCAAAACTGAAGGGCACACTCCTCTCCAAGTCAAAAATAGATCCAACAAATTCTTGAATGCAGAGGAAGAGTCTTCATCATTTGGTGTATCCAACTTTCCATGAATAGATTACCTTCAAGGTCAAGCAACTCTAAAAATCGCATGTTCATGTGCATGAACTGAGAATCAATAGCATTGAACTCCACTCAATTGCACTGAAAGGTCAGCTCCAAGAATAGCTTCCCTAAGTAGAGTGCACTCCTAGAGATAAACATAGATCAAGTGGAACCCACCATAGAAGCTTCTAGAAGGTGCAACAACCTTAATTTTCCCTTCCAATTTCTCAAAATGACTTGAAACTTAACCCCAATGTTGTTCAAGATAAAGGGTACTCAAAATATAATCAAATTCTGAAAACCTCAAGGCTAAAAGTAGACCAAGATTACACAATCTTTGATCACCACCAAATTTATCAAAAATTGTAAGTATCTCCAAAACTACATAAATTCAATTTTTAGACCTAGGCTTGACCAATTCTGACCAAGACCTTGACTATCTCAGAATGCCACAAACACAAAACCATATGCACATATCAAAAAGGGTTATCCAAATCTACCATCAGATTTCAAGAGAGATAAAATTTCTAAAACTATAAATTTTATGATTGTAAATCTTGAAAGTATGAAAGTGCCCATTTAGGAAACCATCAATTTAGGTTCCCAAAAACATCTCCGGCTGCTGAAAAGGAAAAATTTCTAAAACTATAAACTTTCTAAAAATAGCCAATTCAGGAATCTAACTATGATCATCCTCCCATGCATACTCCAAACATTGAATGTCATTCAGATGCATGGGGTGGCCTGCAAACAATAGAAGTAGAGGAACCTACTAAAAATGCCTATGTTGAGAACATGTCCATCTGTGCACTAAAATAGGCATGATATGTCCTTTGAATGCACATGCTACGAAAACCACCTGCCAAGAACCTGTCCAATCCTCAACCCTTGAGCAATACAAGAACCACAAAAATGTGCTAACACTTACTTTAGCAATCCTGAACAATCAATGCCAAATGATGAACTCAAAAATGGTAAGTTGATCCTGATCAAGATGTATCCACAAACCATCAATGCCAATATATACTAATGTATCCACAAACTGTCAATGTCAAATGAAGAATTTTGACAAGTCCATTCGATAATGAATCCATGAACCATCAACAAGATCGCCAAGATGTTTTTTTAAGAAATGCATTTTGAGTGATAATAAGTTCATCTAGCATTTCTATATTCTTCCTAGCCCCTTAAGATGAGCTTCTCCTCTAGTTATTTGCATTGCTACCTTCTTGCTTGTTTGCCTTTGCCCTTCCCTTCACCCACCCCCTCAAGACAAATTGTCCTTCATTTCCTTTCCCTAATATCCTCAAGGAAGGACCCCCTTGACTTCCTTGCCCCACTGGGTGAAAGACATTAACATCATGATCAAAGTCTATTGTTTGTCTCACACCACAAGTACACATCAGGAAAATGTCTTGTTGATTGATCACTTGTCATATATTGTTGTTATGTTAGCCAATGGAGATAGGATGGTTGATTGAGCCAAGAGAAATGAAGCTCCTTAGGAGCTGGCTTGGGTCTCTTGTTGCTAGCTTGGATATTGACACATTTTGGGAAACTGCCAATGCTACTACCTTGATAAATAGGCACATTTCAAATAGCTTTCAGCATGTTCTCTTGGGCTTCCATATGGCATCACCTGCACCCAGGTAAGGATCTGTCTCCTTGCTCTGGCAAAGATTTGAGATAGGAAATAATCAGCTCCTTATTCCAAACATTCATCACATCAGTAATGTTATATATTTACAGGATATGGGGCTCGAGCACCTCCAAGAACAAGTTGAGGCAGACTGAGAGGGTACATAAAAAAATTGCAACCACCTGTTGGAGAATAAAATAATCCATCCATATGAACTTTCATTGGCAGAAACAGGTATGAATCAACTTGAGCTAAAAGTATAAAGGAAACTGATTTTATACTGAAAAAATAACTAAAATGGGAAGCAAAATATACCCAACCAAATCAAGAGAGAATCCTTATAGAGAAGACCCATAGAAGTCCCATACCAAAGTAATGAGAGATCTTCTAGCTACCAAATGTAATAAGAAGGCCTCAGTCAAATTATTCTCAATAGTAAGAATAGATTTTGAAGAAAACGGTGCTTAAATCCTGTCATAAAAGGGAGGATCAATATTGGAAGTCCCATGCCAAAGTAATCAAAGATTTTATAGCTACCAAATGTAATAGGAAGGCCTCAGCTTGTAGAATTGAAATCATTCTCAACAATAAGAACCAATTTTCAAGAAAACAATGCTTAAATCCTGTCACAAAAGGGAGGATCAGTATTCTAACACTCAACTAAGTCACCAGAAGGGCTAGAACCAATTTTACCTCTACAAGTAGTACTATTTGGATTTGTGATAGCATGGTGGTCATCACGCAAAATCAACAAATTGATAGTAGATGATGCACTTTAACATTTATATCATATATATTACTGGAACAGAACATCATATACATGACCCATAATACATCTGAAACACTAGAAATGACCATATATCAGTGGCCAAGTTTATATGCAACAAATCACAACCAAAGATAACCATTCCCTAGCTCAATTAAAGGCAATCATCAACATTCCTAAGTTCCCTAGGGGAGAGCAATGCCTTCCTCAAACAATTGAATACCTCATGTTCTGTTTTAAAGTTACATCCATGGACTGTATCAAGGTTAGCGGGTTAGGGTTTGTCATAGCTTGGTGGTCATTTTACAGAAAATCATCAATATGAATAGTAATAGATGCAATTTAACATATATATCAAGGTATGCTAATGGAACAGAAAATCATATTCCTGACCCATAAATCATCTAAAACACCAGAAATGACCAGATATCTACACTGGATTCTTTAACACCCCCTCAAGAATGCACCATTGTATAAAAACTAATGAGACACGACATGGAACTTGAAAAAATAGATCAGCAATAAGTTCACAAAAATGAAAACATATTATGTTTGGATCATCTGAATTTTGGGTTAAAATACCAATTAAACATCAGCCACATCAAGCTGAACTATCCATGAACAAATCATGTTTGTCAAATGCTTTTGTGACAACCTTCTACAAATGCAAGACAAGGCCAATTTTCATGCAAATTGAGTCTATGAAGGGGTAGCCAATTTATGAAGGGGTCAAACCCCTTCATAAATGCAATGAAAGGTCAGCTACTAGGTAGCCAAGCTTTGTGCCTTCCTAAATTAGAATGCTAGCATTACTACAATCCTAAGGAATTTGCCAAACAAGGAAGCAAAATGCATTTATATAACTCTCTAGCTGTCTTCTCATCATTAAAGTTTACCCTGACTGAATCCAGACAAATTTATCAGAATATATTATTCTACAATATTCAAACCTTTTGACAACATTGACCAAATTTGTCTTTTTCCCCAAAAAATTATTACTAAGACCTAAAATTAGGTTGATATGACTCTTCATACCTCGAGGAAACATCCAATAACTGTGCAGGACGCATGAACTACAAATTAGGATCATGCCATACTCTAAAGGTTAAGTTTGACACATGTCCTTTCATCACAATGCAAATTCTATTCTCTTGACAGAATTAGTGATGCAAAATTTAAAGATATAATCTTTACAATATCAATTGCTTATGCAACAATATCATATCATAAGTGAATAGATATTGACTAGTCATGTCATTTCTGTCCAATTGCTTTATTCACTACAAAGCACAAAAAATTATTTTTATTTAGTTTATATATTAAAGTCTACTAGTGGCCAAAGATGGCTGATGGGACAGAATTCCAGAAAAATGTACATGAATAGAGCATCCAATGGGAGTGTATAAAGCATTTCTAACAAAGTAAACACCAAAGAAGTAGATGAAGGTATAAAGCATGAAAATTCTGAGAAAGTAAAAGAAAGAGGTGGGATGGAAAAGATCACGAGAAAGAGCCTGAGAGCTAGATTCAGAAGAAAGGTCAATAAGTTTCTCTCCTAACACTCAAGGCTTAAAAGAAATTGTTGATAAGATTCACACATTGATGTCTAACAGAGATTGTTGAACCCTACATAAAGCAAACTTCAGAATCATTTAAAAGAACATCTCAATAAAAAAGAACATAGTATCCAGTTAAAATTTTAAAACATCTCAACTTCCAAGGTAAACAGGCATGTCAAAAACACAGTTCCAATCAAGAGACCTACACTAGAAGTTCCAACCCCTCAAGTTAGTATTAATTCATTGGCATTCCAATCTGAATTTGATTTTATCCCTTGTAGAACAAGAAATACCTCTAGGTAGGCATTAGTTATTCAACTAATATATACACCACAACAAGCTATGCACCTAATGTTATCATATAGTGCATGATTGCTATCTATATGAAGCATCGCCGTCTAAACCACATATCAGTGAAGCGTAAGAAATGGCAGAGACAAAATATGATCATATTTCCTGATTTTGCTTATTCTGCAAACAGTGTCCAATAACAATTTATTGACACTAGACAGATTCACTAAAGTCTTGTTCTGTTACCACATACCAGTTTAACTGGCATTGAGTTGAATTTCTTACCCTTTTCCTCTGCTCTACTAAATATCCAAAGCACAACAGAAAAGACACAAGAGTAATGGCCTAACAAAAATGCAAACTAAAGATGGTTGTAGTTTGAACTTGATGGTTACACAGAATCAAGACCAGTTAAAAATATCCCTCAAATGCAACAGGTTCGCAGGACTATCCATGATAAACTAACCTTAGAACCAGCCTAAGAGGATAGGCTCAAATTCTCAACGGTTGCTTAGGTTTCCCTATACCTTTAATAGGTAATTATTTTTGTCTTTCTATTGAGAAAGGTCCATTGTCTTTCACAGATAGCCTGACCCTTTTCACCCCTTGGTAGGTTGAATAAGTCCAACATTGTATAAATTATCTGTAAATCCTTCAGTCATAGGAAACCAAAGGAACCTATAGTGCATCTTAACGTACTAAATTCTGATTTCAAACACTAAATTGGACTATAGATTCCTCTGGGAACAAAAACTTCTTAAATTTCCAAAAAGTCAAGTTCATAAGTTCCAACCTACCTGTTGTCAATTCCACACTGGAAGTTTGATCTCCATCACCTTGTGGAGAAAGAAACAATGCCTCAGAGCCAGTTTTTTGACCTATTTTTTGGAATTGTGGTTAGATTCATTGCTTAAAAAATATCTCATGCTTCTAAGAGACTTTTTGTTTTTTAGTAAGAGGTTCTCTCTCTTTCTTTTGTTTTCTGATCTCTATTTTAATGACAGCCAAAACCTTGGTGATTTTTCTACTTGAATTGGTCATAGGAGGGTTGGTTTAAAGGTAGAGGATTACTATTGGCCCCTCCTCATTGTAAATGCTTATTCATTCAGGCTACTCAAATTATGACCCAGGTTCAAACTCTGTGAGAATGCTCCCAGCTTCACTATCCACTGATAATAGATTGATGAAGTCATTCCGAGGTGTAGGTTGTGTTGCTGCAACAACATTGGTGATCTAAAAATGCAGAGCTATAGTGGTTCCGATGATTTCTAAGCTAATGCAATATTCATTGAGGATGATTTCTGAGCTAATGCAATCTTCTTTGAAGATGATGCCATGTGCAAATCTGAAAGTGCTTTTTTAAATGTAAAGATTATTTGTATCAACCAAACATGCTTTGACAATTTTTGGCCATTTCTGTATCTAATTTTTGGAAAATTTCCATAAACCCCGAAACCCCTGAATTAAATTAATCACTTTGACAGGGAAAGAGATTCCATACTTATGTCTAATGGAAAATACTCGTCGGTTCGATGAAAAATAAATTACATTTAATATTGTAAAAAGTTTCCTTTAAAATCTAGAATCCAAACCCATAATACCGTTTTGTAGGCACATTATAAATGGATTTAATGGCTGCCTCTTAGCTGCATCAACGGGAACTGGTAACATTTTAAAAATTTGACACTTTTAAGTAATCGTGAACTTGGAAGAGAAATTATTTTACTAAATGGAGGAGGCATGGCACAACCCTACCTTTCCCAAGATGGTAGCGAGGGTTTTCACATAACAATCATGCATTTCTTGTTTGGTAGCTTTGCCATCTATAGGGGCATCCATTACAACGATCCAGTGCTCATAGTCACATCCAAGGAACAACGGTGCCATCTCCATAGGTGGCCTGTCACTCCAGTTGGGATCCTCGTTGGCCAATGGTGAGTAGTTCGATCCAGAATTTGAGGTTGAGACCCTCCACCGAGCCAATATGTGATTCGAATCATGCAGAAGGATAGAGAGGATTCCATGGCTGACAACTACAGCTCTGTAAAAAATAGACGATGAGAACAGTGTGTGTCTTGTGGTAGACAGAAATCAAAGGTAACGCTGACCATATCCTTTGCAATAGCCGCATCGGAACCACCCAACTTCCTTAAAACCTATCACAGATAGTTTCAGGGCTCCAGATTCGATCCATTGTACAATACAGAAGACACGCAGAGAACCAGGAAAAACCAGCGGATCACGAAGAAGACACGAGGAGAACCAACAAAACTAGTGGATCACGAAGAAGACACGTGGAGAAATATGATTGGTTGAATAGACGACGAAATGAACAGTGGTTTCCAAAAGAAATTCAGAGCAGCGTAATTATCTTGCAGATATTTGACAGTGGATTTATTCCTGGTGTGAATTGCTATATGTTTACTTTCAATTTAAAAGTTTAATTGTGCATGTTGTTCATAATTTTTGTTTCCAATAGAGTTTTGTCCAACAATTAAATATGGAACGACTCATTAACATGGAAAACAGATACATGCATCCCTCTACATGGATTCATGTGGAACAGTTCTCATTTTTTTTTATTTTTCCTCTGTATTAGCAGTCATAGTAAATCGTTGGGGTTAAAGAGAGAGTTGGAATTTGGAGAATTGATGTACATCATGATAGGTATGGGTGGTTATATGACATAATTTGATGCCTTAATACCTAATATAGGTAAAACTTGACAAGTTGTCTCATCTCCAACCCCAACACATCAAGCTATATAAGCCAGCGTATGATTTTTTTCAAATCATATTTAATAGTTAATGATTTGGACCTTCAAGTTTTTGTCCTTTTTTTTCTTGATTAGATATTGTGTTTTTCTTTTATTCATGGTTTTATTTTTTTTTGTTGTCATTGAATTCACCTTCATTATTGTAATTTTTCATTATGAGAGTAATTACTCTTTCTTTTTGTGAAATCACATTTTTTTATTCCAAGAACAAACTATGTTCAAGTATTTCATATTCATTATGTTTTGTTGGTTGCTTGCAATTCTAATAGGATTTCTTTCTTTGAAGGTATCAAAGAACAAGTGGAATTTCTTCACATGTGTTTGCTTTGATCATTATGTGTTTCTTGTGTAGTTACTCCAATCAAATATTCACATCTATCTCTAAGTTAGGTACAACAATTTGTCAAAGAAAAGGATTCAAAAACAACTTTACAATTTGCAAAAGTGAAAGTGTCATTTCCATTTCAGAGCACGAGGATTCAATCTTCATGTACATGAATTCCTTATGCTGGCCTGAAATGTTTTCAACACCATCTTTTTCTGTTAAATCCTACATGGTATTGTTTTGTTCATTTCATACTTTGATTCGTATCAAACATGTTTTTACTTTTTATAGTTGTTACACCATCAATTATAACAACACATTGGAGTCTTGTTTATTACAAGAATAGTTTCTTCCATGCAATGCCAAACTATTATGTGATGTTCATTGTTAAGACTAGTTGGCATTGCTCTCGTTTTGAAAAGAAAATATATATCATACTTGATTTTTTGTAAAAGTTTTAAGTTCAATAAACCTATTATATATTCTGATTTGGATTGTTCCTCTCAGCATTCCTTTGCAAATGCTAGTTACAAAATTGTAGGAATGCAAAGCCATTAATCTCTATCTCTTCTTATTGTGTGCTTTGTTTGCTTATTTTCAATCAAGGAATGTAGTTAAGATCTTGGAAATTTTATTGTTGTATTGAATTGTAGTGTTTTGGATTACTTGAAATTGAAAGTGAATTTGGAAGTTGGGATGACCCCATATAATTGTTCGCACTAGAATTTCCCTTGTGTTTTCAAGGCTCAAAGTGGGTGTGCAGCTGCAGTGGAGGTCATAGATGATCTTCAAGCAAAGGAGGTCATTCCCTTCTATTTCCTTTCTCAAAACATGCACAACAACCTTCAACAGGCCATGACATATGGTTGATGCACTTTGATGTGAGGCATCCTGTTGATCAGGATATCTATAATTGCATTATGCAGCTTGTGTTCAATGTTGTTGGTTTCCTAGGGTTTGATTTGCTACACCAAAAATTTAAACAACAACCAAAAGTGACTTTTGAGAAAGTTGCGGTACTTGGAGGTGTATACAATCCCCAAACTAGATATCCTTGACTTCTTTGGAAAGCTCATACATCATCAACAGATAAGACAAGACATCAACAGAGAAAGGAACCCACATGAGTGTTGGAGAGAAAACATCGATATTTGCTCCTCCTCTGGTCAAGTTTGTGGAGGGAGATCTTTTCATTGAACGCCATGAATTTGCATCCTTCTATGTAATAAAAGTGGCGGTATTCTAGTTGCATTGAAGGCATATTTTGGGGCATGACACCCCTCCAAGGTGCTAAAAGAAACATGTTCTCTCAAAATGGCTCGAATTGAGGAATCGGGTCAAACCTCTAATAGATTAATAGTCTCTCGCTTTAAATCTTTCCTTTTTATGCTCTCAACTTAATCAAAAGAAGAACCATAGTATATAACTATAACCGGGTTTTTCTATCAATAATAATAAATAAAAGAAGCCAACTTTTGTTGTTGGTTCAATCATGTGTATGGTTCTCTATCGCGATATTGAAATGGGTGAGCGTTCAATCCTCATCTCTACCTAGATATTGTTGAAATGAGGAGAGTGATGGCAACAATCTAATCCTCCTGTAGAAAAAGAATGACATATGCCAAAGTTGAGTTTCCCAATTGTAAATGGCATGTCAAAAGTGAGGAACTCAATATGAAATGCACTTGATCTATCTCCTTTGTATCCACCTGTCATGCTTATTTCTTCACATGTATGCATGTCATTCACCGCTCACTAGGTTTGACAAATGGTAATCCTTCCACCTCTGCATGCCATCCAGGCTCTATTGTCTTGGAATTCAAACATCAAAAGCTTGGATAAAAGCAAATTATCCATGTTGATACTCTCACGACCAATAGGGAGCAAGGCTGAGTATGGGAGGGATTATATGGTTTGGAGAGTGAGCACTTAAAGGCACTTACCTCCCTGTCCCTGGGAGTGAGGTCAACATACCATAAGTGATGAACCTGAGTGGGATTAATGGTTAAGAACATGTGTTATCTCCTTGGAGGTGGCAGGTTCAAAACCGACAGGGGGTGGGGTTGCTCAATGGCCTGTTGTGACAAGGCTCAAAAGGTAGGCGGCCCCTAGGATAGAGGCTCACCGCGTTGGGATTTGGGATATCTCGACCCCAGCTACATGACAATTTATTGGTATATTTGGCTTGTAGGTTGTTAGATATACTCTTGGAAGGTTGTTGTTCCCATGGCTAAAAATAAAAAATAATCTGATGAAATGATGAATAGTATCGCTAGTAAAACACCTAGATACCACTTATCCATTGCTCTCTGTAATTGTTGAAGTAGTTGCATGAGTATGAATTATTTGTACTAGTGGGCCCAAATTAACCTATTTATAGCAATCACAGCAGACCTTTCTTCCTTTCTAAATCATGTTTCAACTTGTACTAAAAAATTGTGGAGACACAAGATATATTAGTTGCATGAAACAATGGATGTACTGATGAATAGAGGTCTTCTTGTTGATGATACTTTCATAAATATATTTGGTACGAGGTCAATTGCCTGTACCTGTTATTCACCAACAATGAATTTGCACCTCAGATATTTTTCCTGATAATATATGCACCCGTTATTAACCAACAAAGTCTATGTGCCTCGTAATTTTTTTCAACTAAATATTAGAGTAAGAATGTTTGGATAATAATATTCCTTGTGCACAATTTGGTTCCAAATATTGGTATTCAATTTCAGCAAGGCTATAGAAGGAAAAAAATAGTTGACTTGATGGAAGTGGTTATTTTAACACACTTCAAATCTAATGATGACTTGCAATGTCCAAATATTGTTCTGTGTGGCACATAATTGAAACGACCAATTTAATAATTACTATTTATAAATTTAAATCAATTTAATAATTAATATTTACTATTTACATCATTTTTTTGTAACTAGGGGAATCAACAACTGGAGTTGGGCTGGTACTCGCGTGACACGGGGTCCAAGGATCCATTCCCACTACCACTATACCCCTAGGTTCTCCACACCCGCATCAAGACATGGGACACAGGTAAATCCAGGTGGGATTTGAACTCGTGGACTCCAATTTACAAGTGACTTCATAACAATTGAACCGCCAATAAGCCACACCTGTAAAAGCTTACTATTTACATTATTTAATAATTTCTATTTATCTAAATCAATTCAATAATTGATATTTACCATTTACGTAATTTAATAATTACTATTTACCTAAATGAATTCAATAATTACTATTTACCATTTACATACAATTTGAATAAAACATTATACCAAGAGAAAAGAGTTATGTAATAATGTTTTGTGATTAAAAAAATTGTTTACACCAAACAACATATTGTATATTTGTTGTATATTTGTTTTATATATTGAATGTTTTCCTATTAGAGGCATTTTACCATAATATGTTGTATATTTATTTTATTATTGTATATGTTCATATGAGGTAATATGTCATATAATTGTTTTATTATTTTATATGTTCATATGAGGTTGTGTACTTGCATTGGATTGAAATCAAATGAAATATGTTGGATTTGAATAATTAATGTTTTTAAAATGATCAGACAACTAAGGGTAGATTTTTATATCTTCATGTTGAGCAAAAATAAACTTCCACTGTGACTCAATAATTGTGTTTACTTTCAGTATCGTGAAGCTTTGTGATTTATGACATTTTAGTTCATGTTATTGGCTAAATATTATTTGGTGAGTTTCAATATAATTTTGAATTACTATAATCATGTGAGCATTCCTCGTTGGTACCTTTTCATTAATGTTTGAATGTCAAATGTGTCTTGATAACCAGTGTTCTTGTTTTACATTGTTGAATTTGTCTTTATGTGAATTTATGAGTAAGAATATTCTCGGGATTTCATCACGTTTATGATACATGCTATAATATCCATTGCAGTACGTTTGAAATTGAACTCCCATTTCTGATTTGAGATTTTAATCATTAATTAATGTTGACAACAAAATATTAATTAATGCTATAATTAATGTTGACAACGAAATATTTGGTTACAGGTGTTGTTGGCTTAATGTGCGGACTAGATGGCTGATCCAGGAGGATTCAAGAAGGAAATTTTTTTGATGTCCTCCAATATCATCAAAACTAGTGTCAGATCAAAGGGCTCGTCGAGACGATTCCAACGGCGTTCGTTTCACCTCAAACGGACTCCGTATGAGAAAGTTATCGCGTTCTGTTGTATTGATGAAACAGGCAAAATTGGCAAAATGGGGGTGCCAAGTGGCACCACTTGAAGGGTGACACGTGGCATCCATGCAGTACGGACAGATGACATGGAAGTTGTACAGACAGACATGTGGCAGTATGGTCCAATCATGATGCGACACGTGTCATGTACGGACGATGAGGTGGCAATCCAGTCAACAGTACGGACCAATAAGGATGCGACATGTGTCATGTACGGACGATGAGGTGGCAATCCAGTCAGCAGTACGGACCAATCCGAATGCGACACATGTCAGTACGGAGGTGACTGTGCAACTTAGTTGGCAGTACGGCAGATGAGTTGGCAGCTGACTGGGCGTTGAGGTGGACCAATTCGAAACTGCCACATGGCAGCACCGGCTTGGCCAATATTGATTGAAGTTCACCAAAATGTTGCTGCTCCACCAGTTTCGAACTCCTAACCTCCCATACCCTATCTCTGCGCCTTTACCAACTGTGCCGGTAGTGGTCCTTGTATAATGTATGAATTTTTTTATTATTTAAAGTGGCATTTCGAGCCCCAAAGGAGCCGGGGCTTAGCCCCGACCTTGGTTCTTCCTCCAGCGTGAACGGGAGCTCCGACCAGCACAGGAGCCCGCGCTCTATTTCAGCACATGTCGAATTATAAACTATATAAAATGGGTTATAAGTGGGTCTAAAAACAAGTTACGTTATAACAAATTTGTTTTAAACAAAAAAACCATATTGTGGGTTCAATGAACCATGTGGTTTTGGGGGAAAAGAATTTTATTGTAATATTCTAAAAATATAAAATGTGGTTGGCATAGTTGTAACTATGTCAACTACATAATTTAAGAAGAGCCTAACCAAGTGTGGGGAGTTGGAACCATATGCCTTCTTGGGCAAAATTTGTTGTAACCAAAGAGAACATGAGGAAAATGTGAAGAGGGGCAAGTCATGGCTATATAAGCCCCCTTAGTTGCCATTTGCCACTCATTCTTTGGAGTGGAGACTTTGTAGCTAAAGGAGAGAAGGGATATTGCGTGGCTCTGTAGGAGGAAGGTACGAGTGTTTATACTCGTTTTACACTGTCTTTAGGCTTCGGAGTTGCTGGAAGCAGTCTTGTTGTGTTTTGGGCAGTGGTTCTCTTCCTGACCATTGTCACCAAGGTATCATTGTATCATTGCCATGTATTTTTCCTTCATGCTGAGATTATAAATCGGCCCTCCTAATGAGAAGCAAGAACGGAAACGTAGTCCATCCTGGACGAACTCCGTTATCAACTTGTTGTCTTTATGTGCATATTGTCTATGCTGTTTGGTTCTCTTCTTATGGATTTGTGAGCTTCATTCATGCTCTTTATGCAATTCATGTTAACATCATAGAGTAGCAAATATCTTGTTTTCGGATCATGTGGTATCAGAGCAGGTCTATGTGACGTTGGATTGTGAGTGTGGATGCTCACGAGGGATAAACTGCAAGCTAGTGAGGGTACATTAGAGCCTTACA
Source organism: Pseudotsuga menziesii (assembly GCA_001517045.1). Classification (NCBI taxonomy): domain Eukaryota; kingdom Viridiplantae; phylum Streptophyta; class Pinopsida; order Pinales; family Pinaceae; genus Pseudotsuga; species Pseudotsuga menziesii. The sequence goes on from LPNX010497953.1 coordinate 170,467, forward strand.
ATTCCGAGATCGGACATGCACACTGAAGGAGGAAGATGGATGCTAATGATTCCCGCATCGAGATGGAGGCAAACTTTCACAAGGTATTCTACATGATGGCCAACAAGGTAGACAAGTTGTTTGCAAACTATGAAGAACGCATGGCAAAAGAAAGAAAAGGCAGTGAAGTAAAGAAGGAAGACAAAGAAGTGAAGGACAAAGGAAACACTTCAGTTAAACAAGGAGGAGGTGGCGAAGAGCCTCCTAAGCCTCCCTCTTCACCTTCAGCTTCAAGCACAAGTTCAAGTGCTTCTTCCTCATCTCATTCTCAGCATTCCAAGGTTCCTCACAAAGAGCCTCAAAAGAAGCCCTTATTGAAGCTCGATGTGAAGTTTGATTTGCCCATGTTCAATGGGGAAGCAAATGCAAAGAAGTTGAACAATTGGATAAGGAAAATTGAGGTCTATTGCCGAGTCCAGCAGATCAAAGAAGAAGATGTGAATATTTAGTTGGCTTCACTTCGGTTGACAGGCACTGCACTTGTATGGTGGGAAAGCAAGCTTCAGCATGGTAGCAAACAAATGGGTAATCTTCTCTCATCATGGTCTGCTTTCATTTCTGCTTTACGTAAGCAATTTTATCCGTTGGGTTATGTTCAAAAGGCTATGATGGATTGGCAAAGTTTTAGACAAGGCAAGGATCAGAGTGTTCATAATTTTACTGAAGAATTTAGAAAGAAAGCTCTAAAGTTGAATATTTCTTTAGATTCTCCTGACACTCTTTTGAAGTACATTGGTGCTCTTCATCATTATCTACACCATACTTTGCTGTCGTTGAATCCTACTAGTGTGGATGAAGCAAGTGTTCAGGCTACTCATCTTGAGAGCAGGGGGAAGCATTTGCAAGAAGACCATTCGAAGAATCCTTTCAAGCCCAACAACAACCACAAGTCCAAAATGAAAGACAAGAGCAAGAAGACAGCTACTGCCAAGAAGGAAGGAGGAAAGCTCCATTGCAAACATTGCGACACTGATGGGCATGATGACTAAAGTTGTTGGAAGTTGCATCCTGAACAGAGGCCAAAGCATTATGGAGGCAAAATGAAGAAAAAGACCGTTGCAACAACACAACGAGATTTGGGTTTCGACTCAGGTGACGAAACCATGATTATAGCCGTGGGAATGCAAGGTAACAAAACTCCTCATACTGGTTCAAGTTCTACTCATGTTTCTAAAGAAAATGAAAAAAGAAGAAGTGAGTTGTTTCACATCAGAGTTGTGTCTAAGCATACAAAGATTGAAACATTATTTGATCTGGGTTCTCAAGTAAATTTGATCTCAGAATCAATTGTTAAGAAGTTGGGCATACAGACTAAACCTCACCCCAAGCCTTATCCTCTTGGATGGGTATGTGATAATGCTAAGCTACAGGTGAGTAAGCAATGCAGGTTAAGGTTTGCTATTGCTTCAAAGTTGATCAATGAGGTGGACTTAGATGTTGTTCCTCTTGACATCTGCGGTATCGTATTGGGAAG
>LPNX010497953.1:172031-224937 GCA_001517045.1 Pseudotsuga menziesii
AGACTTTTTGGACTAAGGAGTGATCAGACCCAGCTCCTCTCCATGTGGTTCACCGATTGTGCTGGTGATGAAGAAATATGGCACATGGAGGATGTGTGTTGACTATCGGGCTCTCAACAAGATCACTATCAAGAATCGATACCCGCTTCCTCGCATAGATGACTTGCTCGACCAGTTGAAAGATGTTGTGTTCTTTACCAAGTTGGATTTACGCAGTGGCTACCACCAGATCAGAATTGCAGAAAGTGATGTGTGGAAGACGGCCTTCAAGACCAAGCAAGGTCTATTTGAGTGGTTGGTGATTCCCTTCGGGCTTTGCAATGCACCTGCAACCTTCATGTAGGTAATGAATGATGTTTTTCGGCCATTCTTAGATGATTTTGTCATTGTATACTTAGATGATATCTTGGTCTTTAGCAAAACTTGGGAAGCACATGTGGGGCATGTAAAGCAAGTATTAGATACTTTGAAAAAGGAGAAATTGTATGTAAAATTGTCAAAGTGTGAATTTGGCAAAACTTCATTAGTTTACTTGGGTCACATTGTAGGAGGTGGAAATTTAAAAATTGATCCTTCAAAAGTTGATGTAATTGTCAATTGGCCTAAGCCTACTAACACTACTGAAGTGAGAAGCTTTTTAGGAGCGGTTCAATATTAGAGGAGGTTCATTCAGAACTTCTCATACATAGCATCTCCTTTGCATGCCTTAACAAGTGTGAAGAAATCCTTCCAGTGGGGAGGTAAGCAGCAGAAAGCCTTCGACACATTGAAGGGAAAGATCAGCACCGCCCCAGTCCTAGCCTTGCTCAATTTGCAGCAGCCATTTGAGATAGAGACAGATGCCAGTGGATATGCATGGGGGTAGTATTGATGCAGCACCGCAAGCCTATTTGCTACCATTCAGAGACTTTTACTCAAGCATTGATCAACTACCTGACCTATGACAAAGAGTTGTATGCTTTGGTTCAGAGTGTCAAGAAGTGGAAGCACTACTTGATGGGTAAGGAGACGATCATCCATACTGATCATCAGCCCTTGCAGTATCTCCAGTCCCAGACTAAGCTCCAGCAAGCTCGTCATTTCAGGTGGATGGGATTTCTTCAACAATTCCATCTAGTGATCAAGTACAAGAAGGGTACTAGTAACAAAGTGGCAGATATGCTCTCTAGACCTCCTATTGTTGCATCTATTGTTTTGAAAAATGCTTCTTTGTCCCATGAAAGTTATATTGAGCAGTATGCTACTGATGATGATTTCAAGGAGATTTATGAGAAGCTAACCAATGGAACACAGGTGGAAGACTACTATCTGCAGGGAAAGTTGCTCTATCATTTGGGCAAGTTATGTGTTCCTATCAGTGAAAGAGTCCATGTAATACGAGAAGCTTATACTTCTCTTGTATCAGGGAATTTTGGGGTAGGTAAGACTTTGGCTCATTTGCAAATACTTGTGTATTGTCCTCGCATGAAAGACATTGTAACAAAATATGTAAAGGGGTGTGTGATGTGCTCTACTTGTAAGCCCACTAATAGAAAATTGGGGTTGTACTCACCACTTCCTGTTCCTTCCCATCCTTGGGAAAGCATTTCCATGGATTTTGTGGGGGGTTTGCCTATGTCTAGGAGGGGTCATGACTACTTGTATGTGGTCATGGATAGGTTTAGTAAGATGTGTATTCTTATTCCATGTAAAAATCAGGTCACTGCAGAGTAGGCTGCTTCTCTTTTCTTTCAGCATGTATGGGTTCACTTTGGACTCCCTACGTCCATTATCTCGGATCGGGACTCCCGATTCCTTGGAGAGTTTTGGACAAAGTTATGGTGTATGATGGACACCAAGCTGAAGAGGAGCACTGCTTTCCATCCACAAACCGACGGATAGACAGAGGTAGTCAACAGGACAGTTGTCCATTTGCTTCGAGGCTATTTCAACAAGCATCCTAAGTTATGGGATGAACAGATCCAGTATGTGCAACAAGCCTACAATAGGGCTATGCATTCTTCCACTCAGAGCTCGCCATTTGAGACATGCTTTGGGTACTTGCCAAAGACTCCATTGGAATTGACTTATGGGAGAGAGGTTGGTTCAAGCACTTCCAAGGATGAAGACAAAGCCCACAGGTTCATTCAGAGAGTTCAACAGGTACATCAAGTAGTGCAAGAGCAGTTGGAGAAGAGTCAAGCCCAGTACAAGGCTTGCCATGACAAGCATAGAGTTGCTCATCAGTTTCAAGTAGGATATTAAGTGTGGCTTCACATCAGCAAGGAGAGGATGAAAGGAGAAGGCAAGAAGCTCAAGCCCATTAGATATGGTGCCTTCACCATCTTGGAGAAGATTGGGATGAATGCCTTTTGCTTAGAGCTACCGCCATACATGCAGATCTACTCCGTGGTGAATGTGGAGAACTTGAAACTCTATGAGCCTCCCATGATCATGGATAAAAGGGAGAATGTCTCATTGCCATCAGTTGATGAATTTGCTCCTGAGTACATGGATGAGCTAAAGGAAGATGTCATCTTGGATAGAAGGACAAGGACTTCTCATAGAGGTGATGTTGATTATCTTTGAGTGGGAATTAGAGGGACTCATCCAAGAAAATCCAAGTGGATCAAGAAGGAGAAACTGAGGGAGCAATTCCCTCACCTATCTGTTGATTAGTACAAGCTTTTGGAGGCCAAAAGCTTCTCAGTGGGGAGGAATGATCTAGGAGGATCCAAGAAGGCAAAATTTTTGAAGTCCTCCAATCTCAGCAAAACTAGCGTCAAATCAAAGGGCTTGTCGAGACGATTCCAATGGCATTTGTTTCACCTCAAACGGACTCCGTATGAGAAAGTTATCACGTTCTGTTGTATTGATGAAACAAGCAAATTTGGCAAAATGGGGGTGCCACATGGCACCACTGGCAGGGTGACACGTGGCATCCATATAGTATGGACGGATGACATGGTAGTTGTATGGATAGACAGGTGGTAGTACGGTCCAATCAATATGTGACACATGTCATGTACAAACGATGAGGTAGCAATCCAGTCAGCAGTACAGACCAATCAGGATGCGACACGTGTCATGTACGAACGATGAGGTGGCAATCCAGTCAGCAGTACGGACCAATCCGAATGCGACATGTGTTAGTATGGAGGTGACTGCGCAACTTAGTTGGTATTACGGCAGAGATGTTGGCAGCTGACTGGGCGTTGAGGTGGACCAATTCGGAACTGCCACATGGCAGCACCGGATTGGCCAATATTGATTGAAGTTCACCAAAATGTTGCTGCTCCGCCAGTTTCGAACTCCTGACCTCCCATACCCTGTCTCTGCACCTTTACCAACTGCGCTGGTAGTGGTCCTTGTATAATGTATGAAATTTTTTTTATTTAAAGTGGCATTTCGAGCCCCAAAGGAGCCGGGGCTTAGCCCCGACCTTGGTTCTTCCTCTAGTGTGACCGGGAGCTCCGACCAGCACGGGAGCCCGCGCTCTATTTCAGCACATGTCGAATTATAAACTATATAAAATGGGTTATAAGTGGGTCTAAAAACAAGTTATGTTATAACAAATTTGTTTTAAACAAAAAAACCATATTGTGGGTTCAATAAACCATGTGGTTTTGGGGGAAAAGAATTTTATTGTAATATTCTAAAAATATAAAATGTGGTCGGCATAGTTGTAACTATGTCAACTACATAATTTAAGAAGAGCCTAACCAAGTGTGGGGAGTTGGAACCATATGCCTTCTTGGGAAAAAATTGTTGTAACCAAAGAGAACATGAGGAAAATGTGAAGAGGGGCAAGTCATGGCTATATAAGCCCCCTTAGTTGCCATTTTCCACTCATGCTTTGGAGTGGAGACTTTGTAGCTAAAGGAGAGAAGGGATATTGTGTGGCTCTGCAGGAGGAAGGTACGAGTGTTTATACTCGTTTTACACCATCTTCAAGATTTGGAGTTGTTGGAAGTAGTCTTGTTGTGTTTTGGGCAGCGGTTCTCTTCCTGACCATTGTCGCCAAGGTATCATTGTATCATTGCCATGTATTTTGCCTTCATGCTGAGATTATAGATCGGCCCTCCTATTGAGAAGCAAGCTCGGAGACGTAGTCCATCCTGGATGAACTCTGTTATTAACTTGTTGTCTTTATGTGCATATTGTCTATGCTGTTTGGTTCTCTTCTTATGGATTTGTGAGCTTCATTCATGCTCTTTATGCAATTCATGTTAACATCATAGAGTAGAAAAGATCTTGTTTTCAGATCAATGGCGTAACTGGTCGAACCGGTACAAAATCATAGTGTGCAACCGATTTTGGGGCCATTTCGAGGTAGGGTGGTGTAAGGTACCACATCAATACTCCCAAAGTAAGTCCAGGTAGGCTGAGTTGAGCCATTATGGGTGTGCCTTGCACTCCCATGGGGCGGGGGTGCAAGAATGGTATTTGGAAAATGGGTGGTATTAACGGAATTAATGTATGTTCAATATCATGACTCATCAATAGTGTTGATGATGATGTTGAGGGTGTTGAAGGTGTATTCTCGGCGGTGAAAATAGTGCACATAAGGTCGTCTTTTGAGGTGGCTATTTCAGGTGGAGGACTTGACTATGCCTCAAGGAGGTCGAAGTATTTGTAAATGCCCAAGCACATATCAATGTAAGCTGGTTGAGTCACCTCTCCTAACGTGGGTAGGACATTTTTCGAGTTAGTGTTGGAATGAGGGTCTTAATAATTGAGTAGGTAAAGGGAGACGATTTTCCCATCAAAGGAAAACATCATGATATAGAATATCGAAGAGGAAATCGCCGCCATGGCATACATGTAACTATAACCCAAAAGGATATTGTAGTTGAGTTGTGCAATATTGTCTACTTCAATATTGATCATTACCATTTTTACACCTAGCTCAATGGGAACATTATAGTGCAATCCTCTCGTTTGTGATGGTCTCCCATCATATGAGTGAAGGGTCATGGATGAGGGGACTAATTCGAGTGATACCAGTCTTTTACATACATTAGAGGACATTACGCATGTGGATGTGTCTTCATCGATGATGCATCAATGGATCATAATCTTTTTCACTGTTACGAGGACTTGAAAGGAGACTGATGAGGGTGGTCATGGTTCACCTTTGTCGAGATTGAAAGTCATGAGGCATGAGTATAAAGGGTTTATGACACCGAGTGCATTAAGTAATTCCTTCCTTTGGGTTGGGTATGAGTGGATCAATTCTAACATTGACATGGCAGTTGGGGACTGAGCTAAGTCATCCAAAATCCTGTAGTTGTGGGTGGATTTCATGTGAGGGTTATGGAGGGTATGTCTAAGTGGCACCTTTGAAATCCTAGAGACTTCTTCACTGCTTAGGTGTAGTATTTGCAAAGGGACTCATGAGGGAATAGGGACCTCTTCCCCTAGTGGGGGTTCAATCCCACCATAACCTTTGGCTCAAGTTTGTAGGTTGATGTATGCATGTTCATGTAAATGTTTTGGAAGGATCCATCACCTAGGGGATGAGGGTCTAGTTGTTGGGAAACTACCCCTTTATTGGAAAAGGGTTGTTATAAGACAACTTGTTAGGGTTGTGGTGCATTAGGTTCCTTAGGGAGGTGCATTTTTGTCTTTTTATTTGCTTCTACTAGTTGTTTTCATTTAGGGATAAATGGACATTGGTGAGTATAGTAACTCTACTCTCCATAAATCGAGTAAGAATAATTTGTCTTCATGTTAGTGCTTTTACCTTGTTTCAGGGGGTTATTATTCCCTATATTTTTTCTACTCGAGTTCTACTTTTGTTTGAGAGGGGGGTTTCCCCATTGTCCTTGTTGTTGGTTATGTTTGTTCTTTCCCTTCTTCCCATAATTCTGGGGATTCTGGGGATTCAAATTGTTGAGCCTATTGGGTGAAATAAGGTTGTACTAAATTGACCCCCATGTGAGGCATGGGGGAAGAACTAGGAGGACAGGAAAATGGGTAATAAGTATTATACCCCTATGGAGGAGTTGGTTGTGTCATTTGTGATGGAGGTACCGCTATTGCTTAGCATGCATTGGGTTAAGTAGGACTGTAAGGTCCATACTTTAACTATCTAAACTTAGGATTTTTTTATAGTAGGGGGTGCTTGTTGAAAGAAATGTAACTTTGGAAGATATTCTATTGTACTCCTCCTTTGAAGATGTTATTCCTCCATTCAGAGATGTCCTTGATGTAATTGGTCATGTAAAAGTCATGAGGGAAAACCTCATTTGTAAGTCAGGGAAACAGTACCCATAAAAGGTATTTTATGAATGTTATTTTAAGTCTTCCTAAATAGGTAGGCCCCAATTAGAGAACTTGGTCGACCTAGTTAGGTAATTGAGTCACACACCTAATGAATATAAATAGGTGAGGAACCTCCCTCATTAGAATACACTTCTCACTCAAGCAGTCACGCAAGAGAGAGAGAGAGAGAGAGAGAGAGAGGAAGTCTGTTGGGAAATAGGGAAAACCCAGGTTTTATACCTTTAACTTCGCACCAAAAAAAGACCCACAGTGTTGGCCCTTTCGGCAACAACCTGCGAACAGGTTGCAGTCTCACCCGAAACAGCTATGGGGTGCCGCAGAACCAAGTTTCTACAAGCAGAAGAGGGATATTACTGTACCTTTAGCTTTTAACAAATTATAAATATAAATCACAGAGCTTAACATTCACTTATTTGGCTTTGCAGTTAGATAAACAAACAGTGCCTTGCGCAGCCCTTTACTGGGAATTCATAGCGAAGTTATTCTATAGCAGTGATCCTTACTTATCAGATATATAGATGTTAATGCATGAAAAAACATAACAAAATACAACACAAAAGAACCACAACACCAAATATAACGTGGTTCACCCCCAGTGTAGGGGTTACGTCCACAGAACTGTGTTTCATTCAACTTTCTAAAAAAACCACAGTTCTGATCTGCGCACTCAGCTACAGATCCCTTCAAGTCCTCAAAGTCGTGCACACAGCTGTAGGCCTCTGCGCACTCAGCTATAGATTTCCTTAATCACCCAAAACCCTCTGCGCACATAGCTATAGAGGTCATCCACGCACACAGCTGGGACTTAACCTTTCTTACAAAATAAGCCTTTGCTTCGCATCAGTTCATTTTACATCAAAAGCCTAACCTGACTTATTTACCAGAGTGCCTTTTTATACAGCGCACTTTTACAAAACCATGGACTTAAACCATGGGCACCCCGAACCCTAAACCTTGGACTTAAACCATGGGTTTATTACAATAAGAAAGCTTTATCTTAACCCCGACACCCCTAAGACTATTTTGAACCATAACTCCGCTTACAAACTTACAAAAACTGTGGAGTTATCAAAACTAAAGACCCTTAAGGTACACGTCCCAACAAATTCTACTATGGAAAGGGAGATTTTATCCTTTTTATTGGGGTCTTACACTGTACTTGGTATAATTCTATATTGAGGAAGTTTTGTTGGGTTTTCTCCCCCATGAGGGTTTCCCAAGATAAATTTTTTTGTTCTTTTGTGTGGTTGTGCTTGTCTTTCTTTCAGTGGTCCTTGTGCATATGGTTATGATGCTATGATGCTAAATGTTTTAAGAATTGTATGACCATAAAAATCCTAACATGGTATCAGATTCACCCTGAAAGAAGTCACGATGTAGTCGAAACACTGCTACAACTACAACTACTAAAGATTAGGGTTTCATCCTTGAAAACCCTAGAAGGCAAAATCTTTTCATATTTGCATTTTTGTTGTAACTAGATTTTGGTAAAGTATTAGGAATTGAAACTTGTACATTCCAAAGGTGAAATATTGACGTACCTCGTGTGTGAGTTTAAGTCTCAGATTGGATATACTTTAGGATATATGATCCCTCCAAATCAGGGTTCTATCCTCTTCCATAATTCATTCTTAAATAGGTGGCCTACGGAGAATTCATATATCTTGTGCTACGAAATTCCAAAAAGAATTTTGCAAGATGTTGAAGATAGGGAAAAGACTTTAGTTTATGTGGTGTGAGTTTCAGGCCTTGAAGTTGAAACAGTGACACATGGAAATCCGTACAAGTTTGTTATACAGAACTAGTCCATAAATGGGTCACCTTGGGAAACTTAACATAAATTCCAACTGGTGAATCCAATATTGCTATAACATGTGGGGTTGGAAAGAAGACAAATCAAGCTATCTCAAGACGAATTTTCATTTATTGAGGAGCAGTAATTTTGGATATACATCAAAATTAACACCAAACAATTTTGCGGAAGAAATTGAAGAAACTATGGCATCATGTTCTGAGCACTTCCCTCCATACATCATTTGAAAGAGGAGGACCATATAACTCGCCCTAGGAGGGTGAATATTTACATGGAAGAAGTTTTTCATTTTATGGATTTACATTTTTTACCTAACACTTCTACTGAGAAAACTATGGCATTAGATATTTTTCGATTATGTCCACAATTTTGGGAAAATGAGTATATTTCTCAACTCACCTTGAGGAGGGGCATCTTTCTATCCAATCAGATATGAAAGTCATGAAAGTTGAAAAATTAGGGTTTTTTGTCAAATCCTAGGTTTACTGGAAGCAGTATTCTATAAAATATTTCAAGCAAGCATTCAGCTGAAGCACTCCCATTGGTAAGTTCTATTCTCTTTATTTCCATTTGAGGTTCTCATTTTTATCATGACAAAAAACAATACCAAGCTTGAGGACAAGCTTGAAGGAGCCGAGAACATTTGAGAATTGGAGTATAGAGTGCTTCTCAAGATTAAATAAGCATGACTTCAAGAACTATGTAAAAGAAGCTGCAGATCCAGAGGGAGATGAGGACAAAGAGAAGCATAAGAAGGACCTAGTCAAATCTAAGAGGATTATTTATGTCTTCATTGGACCTCACATGTATCATCCTTTAAGACTCCCAAGGAGATGTTCTATTAATTGACCAAAAGAATATCAACATGAAGATGACCTTGAGGATTCAACTCAAGGATATGGAGATGCAGATGTTAGAAATAATTCAATCTTACTTCACAAGGGTCTCTCAGATTAAGGAGCAACTAGATGCTATTGGAAACAATGTTGAAGAAGCGAAAGAGGAGATGACAACATTTAATGGTCTCCCAATATTTCATTCAAGGAAATTTTTCTAGAAGTAAGCTCACCTATGGGAGGAATGCACACAAGAAGAATCTTGATTGATAGCAACAAGAAGAAGATGGATGAAGATGACAATCAAGCCCTAACAACTCATACCAAGAAGTAAAAGTGCAAGAAGGGAGAACATTCTCGCAAGAATAAAAATATTTCAGAAGAAGGACCTATCATTGCTCACATGTTTAACTTATGATTGGAAAGGACACTTTTTGAAAGAATGTCCTAAGAAGAAAGAATTGAAGGATGTTATAATCAAGTAGTATCGTTCAATCATGAAGAATGATGTCTAGTATATGGTTCTGAAACCTAAAGGGAAGTATGTAGTGTCTTCCAAGTGGATATACTAGATCAAGCATGTAGTAGATGGAAACATCGAGAAATACAAAGAGAGGCTCATGGTTTCTCTCAAAAAGAGGGATTCGGTTATGGTGAGACGTTGCTCTAGTGGCTAGATACACCTCTTCAGTGGTGGATATTACACTAGACAGTTAGTGTAATCAAAGTAGAATGACAGATCGAGCAACCTCCAGGATTTGAGACTCTCTACAAAGAACCACCTATGAGTAGAAGGCTTTGTATTGGCTCAAAAGGCACCCATGGGATAGCATATACAGTTACATGAGGATCTTGAGGATCAACTAGAGTGATGTATATCCCAAATTTTTCTACAAGGTTGAATATGGAATCCTACAAAGGAGGAGAAGCAAATAGATGGGTGCAAGAGAAACTTGCAACAAAGTTAGAGATGGAGGATCTTGATACCTAGTGACCTTGAAAGGAAACATAGATGGATACACAAAATATCGGCAGCAAAGGAGGCCACCTGTCACTCTAGTGTAGAATGTCCTGATGCAAGGAGTATAAGATGTAGAGGGAGGATGGTACTCCACTTTAGAGAGAGTGACTATTCTAGATCTCATATTTCAACAATATTGACTGTTGGGCAATAGGGCAGACCCGGGTTTAATCCTTTAGTGTCGCACCAACAAAAGACCCACAGTGTTGGCCCTTTTCGGCAACAACCTGCGCACAGGTTGCAGTCTCACCCGAAACAGCTATGGGGTGCCGCAGAATCAGGTTTCTACAAGCAGAGAGGGGAATTAATGTACCTTAGCCTTTTAATAACCTTATTACTCAGTACTTATAAAGATTTACCATTCATTCACATACAACTTCGCAGATAAATAAACAGTCGTGACTTGCTCAACCCACTACAGGGAATTTACAGCGAAGCTAAATATTAGCAGCGATCTAACTTATCAGATGTATACAGTTATTAATGCCTAAAAGACAATAGAAATATAAACAGCACAAGAAACCACAACACCGGATATAACGTGGTTCACCCCCAGTGTAGGGGTTACGTCCACAAACTGTGTTCTATTCAACTTGCTACAAAACCACAGTTTGATCTGCACACTCAGCTGCAGATCCCTTCAATCCTTAAAAAGTCGCGCACACAGCAGCAGGCTCCTACGCACACAGCTGCAGGTCTTTCCTCAATCTTTCTTACAAAAACCCTCTGCGCACACAGCTGCAGAGGTCGTCCACGCACACAGCTGGGACTTAACCTTTTCTTACAATATCAACCTTAGCTTCGCCTTAAGCTTTCTTACATCATAAAACCTAACCTTTTCTTATTTACAACAATACCTATTTATACATCGTGCTATTACAAAACCATGGCTTCAAACCACGGGCACCCAAAAACCCTAAACCCTGGATTTAAACCATGGTTTTATTACAAAAAGGGGTTTTGACTTGCCCCGACACCCCTAAGACTATTTTGACCCATAAATCCACTTACAAACAGCCATGAAGTTATCCAAAATAATAATCCTTAGGGTACGCGCCCCAACAGGCCCCTAAGACTCACTAGTGGCCCGTCCCGGGACACTCTGCAAGGGCTCTGGTGGGAGAATATTCTACGCGAGGATCTGGAAGCGACTGGTAAGAGTGTGTAGTATATCATCGGTGGCTTTCTCCTTTTCCACCAGTTCCTGTAATACTGAAGATGAGTCTGTGTCAGCCCTTTCCTGCGCAAAAGTGTCATAAGCCTTCAACAGTTTGAGCTGGCTTTCTGCAGTATTGCTCAATTCTAATGCTTCATCAACCAGGGGCTGTAACGCATTTTCTAGCAACGTTACCTTTGTCCTGCAGGACTCGATTTCCTGCTGAAGTTCCTTGCTACGCTTCACTTTAGCCATCTTCTGTAGAGGTGGCAGTGTCTTAATTTCTACTCTGACTGCATCTAATTCATCCTGGCATGATTTGATGGTTTCCTGGATCTTACCTACATCTGGATGGTCCTATAGGTTCGCCCATGCTTCTATGCTGTCTTCCATTAGTTTTGCGATGCTGGCCACATTATCTGATATTTTTGCTGCTGAAGCCTTGATGTCCTGCTGGCGCTGTTCTCGGACCTCTGGTGGAGTCTCAGGAGGAATGCGTAGTTGAAGTTCTGCAATCTGGTGTTGGTGTTCTATCTTCATCCTTTCAACCTCGTTGCGGGACTGTTGGGCATAGTCTCTCAGCTTAGCGATTCTCTGCTCTAGTTCCTCTGCTCCCTGTATGTCGAAGTTAGAAAGACTCCAACATGCCTCATCCAATGCTTGCATCAGCGTAGTGGTTGCATGTCCAGCCTCTTTCTTCTGTTGTGCTAATTCTTCTAGGCGTGCTGCAAAGGTTTTGTTTTGTTTGATGGTGTCTTCCAATTGGGTTTGGGACAATTGGTTTCGGGCATGGATCTCCTTTGTAATCGCGAGCTGGCAGAGGTGTAATTCTAACATAGACATCTTTGTATAATCGAGCCCCGCGGTCATACCTATCTGGGGTCGGGAATCTGTGTCAAGCTGTATCAGGGTTGCACTTGATACCTGCCCGTGGTGATCTCTGGGTGGCCATTGCCTAATATCCTGCTGCGTGGGTGCTGTAGTGCTACTTGTCGCAGTACTATGCTCTGATTTTGCTGCTAGCTCTTTTAGCTCCGATACCCTATTTGCGATACCTGAGAGCCCGGTAAGATGTAGTTCCGCAAATTCTGACCATTTTTTAGTAAGCGCAATCATAGACTGTTCTAGAGCGTGCTCCAGTTCATCCAGCGTTACAGTGGCTACTTCCTCAATATATTTGTCCTTCAACGCTTTTGCCTTTTTGCGGGACTGCGGCTTGGTTACCTCGACCACTTCTGGTGACTTGCGCTTCGTTGGTGGGTTAGGAGCTGATATGGTCTTGACCGACTCCTCATCCTGTTCATCCTGTTCATCCTGTTCATTTTGTTCATTCTGTTCATCCTGTCCGCCGTCTCCACCCTGGCCATCGTCATCCATCTGCGAATCACTTAGGTCTCCGTTATCTTCCAATGGGTTTTGCTGCTGCGCCTGACTGGTACCTGCGCCAATATTGGTAGCCGAAGGAACTGGAATAGAGGGTTTTTTCCTAGATCTTTCAGCCATTCGACCGGCCAGTGCTGAACTACCCTCCTGATATCTAGTTTGGTGACTACATATGGTAATTTGAAGCATTGTCGTTGTGGATCTGCATGAGCTTGAATGAAAACATGATGCATATCGGCACTAAAGTGCGCAACGCCCTCGTATTGAGAGAACACTTCGTTGGTAAGTCGAGGTGTTTGCACAATCTCATAGTGAATACTCATAGCATAGAAGACGAACATAGTGTTCGTCATCTGCTGAGCTACCTTATCTGAGGATATCCATAGGGAGGCGTACCGTACTGCCCCTGGCATGCCTGGGTTTACTTCTACAAATTGGGCTTCAGTGGGTTCTTTCCACCCAACTAATGCAATAAGGATTAAAAGCCAAGAATAATGAAAAGGTCTACCTTTTTCTTGCACATCGCGGGCATCCTCCAGAAATTCCTTTGCAAGATATTCGGCCCAATTATAAGTATACCCCTCAGCGCAGTTCATAGCAATCCGGATAACCGGAGCAGGTACTTCAATTGGCCTACATTTTCGTATGAGTTTTCAGGCTAAGAGTTCTACTGCAAAGCGAATGGGATTCTCCTGAATCGCGGAAGTGTGATACCCCCATTTCCCTTTTGTCAAGCCAAACTGATCTTTCATGGTTTGCGCGAGCCTTATATCGTCATGTTTGGACGAAAATTCAGTTCCCGAATCAGGTCCTGCCATGGGTAAACCTGTGATCTTATGGATGAGTGTAGCGTCAATAGGAATTTGCTGGTCCCCTATCCATAAATAGCCGTCATGTACCAGCGCTAGTAACTTCTTGGCCGCTACAGTCACATGTATGCCGCGACTGAAATGGGGAATGTCAAGCATCTTGAGTAGGCCAGCTTTGTCTAGGCCCGCAGCCCATGGTTGTACTTCCAGTAGTGTGACCTTATGGTCTGGGTACTTGACGTGCTGCAAGTATTTTGCTGGTTCAAACTGTGGAAACTTGCCATGGTCATTGGTGTCGTGATCGCTGTACTTAAGCCGATCAATCTTCCCTGTCATACTTCCTATAAAATGCACTCCCTGTGGCAGCGAGGGTGTGCTTAATGTAAATTGCTTTGTCTGACAGGGTAACGCGACACCTGGGCGAACAGGTGGTAGATATGGTGGCCGTGGTGGTGGAATATTCTCCCTTCCCCCAGCCGGGGCCTGTGCGGAACCAGAGGGCTCCATAGGATGAGCTGCTGGTGCTTGCCCTGTTTGCTGTGGCCAGTCTTGGTTGCGCTTGGAGCGAACTTCAGTTCTATACTTTTTCCTGGAAGACCGTGTCTGCATCGGCCGTGGTGGTGCTGGGGGAGTGTCTTCACAGTGAGCTCGGGCAGGCAGCCAATTAGAGCAGTTGATCAGACCCTCTTGCTCGAATTCTCTGACCAAAGTGTCAATCTCGCGTTCAGTTGTCATGGGTTCACTCAGAATTCTTGAAGAAATGCAGAATGCAATTTTCCCTAACTTAGGCATCTTCTTATACACACCATCAATCAAATCGAGCAGGACAGTGCATTGAAGGCACCAAATCTTACGGAAATCTTGTCCAACTGTTACCCGATTTCCGATAATCTTCTTAATACAAGTATTTAAGGCAATTAAAGCACGACCGCCGCCAATTTGGCTGCTTCCCAACGGTCGGATTTTGGGCCTCGCTGTGTTTCTAGGCCTCGGCAGAATTATGGCTGAAACTTCGGAACAACAAGCAACCTCGGCACAATAGTGCCCTTTGACCCGACCTGGTAATGTCTACGACAGGACTATTAGGTTTGAGGGACTGGGATCTTGGCTCTGCCCCTTGGTTTGGTATTCAATTCCTGGGTGATCATCATTTTCCTTGTTGTGGAAAGCTATATCTAAAATAGGACCACTTTTGTTAATAGAAAATGTGATCAAAAAGCTATCAACAAGATCATCCCTACTCACAGTGCCGTGTCGAAGCTCAACCTCCATATGCCCAGTGTTCACTATAGGTTCCAAGATATGCACAAACTTATTCACCCCATCCTTGCGAGGTGTGTTTTCCCCTGCTGTATAGTACTGCTTCAAATGTTTCTGAAGGCGATTCGGCCCCTTAAACTTACTTCACACCTCTTGAGCTTGGCTTATGAATCTGGGGCGCAGGAATTTCTGGCAGGTTCGCCGACTGGGGTGAGACTTTTTAGGATCGGTCCCCGATGCTGCTGTAGCTCCTAGTGCTATTTCCAGGGTCTGGGTGTTTTGTGACTGAGGTACTCGGTCGGACACATGTGCAATAAATTCTTCAGAATTTGTCATCCCAACATATGCAGGCAACCCTCTAGGCTGTGCACTAAGGCATCTAAGAGACTGAGTGATCTGCGTGCATCTGTGGCCATGTAGCTTGTACAGTCGATTCTTCCAGTTCTCCAGACCATCGTCTGAATCAGACATGTAGGAGCTATCACATTGCCAATCGATTACACCATCAACGTCAGGCTCGACATAATCTGCGTCCTTGGCTGTGATGTTGTAGATGTGGTCTAGAGTATCCTGCTCCCCTTCATCTCTGAGTGGTTCTGTATATCTTTCTCCTTGGGATGGGTCGAGGGGTATGATAACGCGCAGACCATTTCCTTCGAAGGTCATCTGTCTCCTCTTAAGATTGATAATTGTAGCATTGGCCATGGCCCACTCAATTCCCAACAGGGATGGATAAGGGTTGTTGTCATCAATGATCTCAATAACTTCAAAATCTGCTAGAGTACTGACCCCATCAATGTCTATTGGAACATTAAGAAGTCGCCCGAGAGGTACAATCCTTTGCTGGTTAGCTAGTCGCAGTTGTATAGGTGACCAAACCAGGGAAGGCTTTCCCATTTGTCCCCAGGTATTCTTGGGTAGGACATTAACGTCTGATCCAAGATCCAAAATGACATCAGTCATATCATATTCCCCTATCTGAACGTTCAATCTCATTTCTCTTCCCGTTCTTCGGACACGACTAACAGTTTTCTCCTGATCAATTCCTCTCTGAGGGTCTGTGACAGCAAGAACTTTTTGCAGCTCTTTTAAGGCATTCTGATTCCGCAAGAGTTTCATACAGCTCTGCAAGAAAGAGCATAGTGTACTTACTTTATCCGTCGAGGCCCCTTGTGGCTGCGAATCCTGCTGAGGTTGCCGCGCAGGTACTTTTGCTACGCCAGGGTCAACAATATCGCACTGGGCCTCCTGGGCTAGTGCTTGGTCCTTCACAGGGTGAAGGGCTGGGACATCCCTGGAGGTCTTACATGCGCACACCGCGACAGGTTGATTGGGCGTGCTTTGAATATGCGTCGTCGCTCCACTCCGGGTGACCACATTGAGGGCTGCGGCAGGTCTTTGCTCAACGGAAATCAACTGAATATTGGAGATAGGGCCACAGTTGTTCTCCTAAATATTTGCGAGGAGCTGGGGGCACTGTTCAATCATGTGGTCCACTGCGCGGTAATACCGATAGGTTGTAGTGGGGTTCCGACAGTCACGAGCCAAGTGGCCAACTTGGTTACAATTGTAACACACAACCTGGCCTCTACCTCTTCCGGTCATCCCACCACGGCCACGACCGCCAAAAGCACCTCTGCCGGAGGCATCGCCGTGGTAACCATAGCCATCATTATTCTGGGCCTCATTGTGTACTCGGTAAGCATCAGAGGTGCGCTCTCGCATAAGGTCGTAACTATGACACTCTTCTTCATTATGCCCTATGGACTTACAGAACTGGCAGTAGGGGTTTTGGGGAACTTGAACATATCTTTGAAGAAGATGACAATGCTCAGGGAGGTGCTGGCCAGACGTTTGGCAAATCTCACAGTATAGAACACCGGGATTGAATTGGTTGGGCACCCCCATATTTAGGTAAGTTCTGGCCACGGGGCACTGGTCCCTATCATGACCCTCAGACCGACATTGCGTGCACCAGAACTCCTCTCGACTGGTTTTAGCCTTCTTCATGTCACGAAGCTCCAGGGCCATCGCTGCCAGCTGCGCTTGGATTTGAGCAATACCAGAATCGTCTCCGATAGGGGCGGTCTCTAGCTTCATTGCGAATTCCAGAGCCTCTAGCTGGTCAGCAACCTTCTGTTGCATGAGAGGAGTTCTGATATGCAGCAATAATGCTGCAATAAACCATTCCTTGTGCTGCGCAGGACTAATGGTGAAGCTGACTTGGTCTAGTAGAACTTTGAATCTCTGGTCAAAGTCCCACACCGATTCGCCGCGCCTCTGTTGAATCTCTTTGAGTTCAGTGATGCTCCGCGATTCTGATTTTGGTTTCTTAAATTCCTTAGTGATGGCTGCCTTGATTTCATCCAAAGTGGGGTACTGATTACTGGAGAATTTCATGAACCAGGTCAAAGCCCGGTCGCGAAAGGAAGTAATGAGCTGCGCGGTTCTCACATCCAGGTCTGTAATACTCTTCGCGTTCCAGACGGCCTCACATAAAAACTAGAACTGTTCTGGATCTTCTGATCCCGTTCCTTTGGAGATGGGCAGCTTAATGTCATCAGCGAGGTGGGCCATGGTGGTTCGGGGAGGTTTGGGAGGGGGACAAGACGTTGATGGGGGGGGGTTTACGGGGGCAGATTGATCTATGGCCGGAATACTCGGACTCGGTTTCCTGTCACACTGCGACCGAAGTTTAGGGGAAACAAAGCGATGCTGTGGGGTGACGGGAGGGTTTCCTACCGAAGGGTTGTCCTTGTGGTCTGGCTGTTGAGGGTTTACAAGGGGAGGTGCGGTGGTCTGACCTGAGGAGTAGGACTCAAAATCTCTTTTGGACCTTTGCACACTTCGCGGCAACCCACTTTGCATGTCGAAGGTATTCTCACTTGCAAACATATGTTAGTACTACTAAACTAACAGTCTGATTCAAATAATAATATACCCTTTTAAACCAATAGTATTTTAATCTTTAAGCTTAAGGAATTTAAAAGCTTACCACGGGGGCCTTTAAAAAACTGTCGTTCAGCTTCTCTGAAAGAAGTGCTTGTGTCAATGGAAAACTCTGTCACAAAGGCTTCCAACGTTTGCGTCGTCCAAAAATCAACAGCGTGGGATACCTTGTTGTTGACGTGTTGCACAAGATTGACCCTCGCCGGAGTCAACGCGGGAACCCGTCGAGCTTGGAAGTTCATCCTTCTCTCTGTTAACCTAGACAACCACTGGTGCAACTCTATGTGGATACTACCAAAGAAAATTTCATAAGCATCACAAAAAACATACCTTTGTAAAAAGTCACTTGCACTACACCGTGGATTGGTGTTCTCTTGCTGCGCAAATTTCAAACAGACCTCAGCAAACCAATCACTGATTTCCTTCACAGAGGGCCTCCAAAACATAGCCCTTGAGGTACAATGTAAACCCCTCTTGAGCAAGTACTGAGTTCAACCGGCAATGGAACCAATTTGTTGGGCAATAGGGCAGACCCGGGTTTAATCCTTTAGTGTCGTACCAACAAAAGACCCACAGTGTTGGCCCTTTTCGGCAACAACCTGTGCGCAGGTTGCAGTCTCACCCGAAATAGCTATGGGGTGCCGCAGAATCAGGTTTCTGCAAGCAGAGAGGAGAATTACTGTACCTTATCCTTTTAATAACCTTATTACTCAGTACTTATAAAGCTTTACCATTCATTCACATACAACTTCGCAGATAAATAAACAGTCGTGACTTGCTCAACCCACTACAGGGAATTCACAGCGAAGCTAAATATTAGCAGCGTTCTAACTTATCAGATGTATACAGTTATTAATGCCTAAAAGACAACAGAAACAGAAACAGCACAAGAAACCACAACACCGGATATAACGTGGTTCACCCCCAGTGTAGGGGTTACGTCCACAAACTATGTTCTATTCAACTTGCTACAAAACCACAGTTTGATTTGCGCACTTAGCTCCAGATCCCTTCAATCCTTAAAAAGCCACGCACACAGCAGCAAGCTCCTGCGCACACAGCTGCAGGTATTTCCTCAATATTTCTTACAAAAACCCTCTGCGCACACAGCTGTAGAGGTCGTCCACGCACACAGCTGGGACTTAACCTTTTCTTACAATATCAACCTTAGCTTCGCCTTAAGCTTTCTTACATCATAAAACCTAACCTTTTCTTATTTACAACAATACCTATTTATACATCATGCTATTACAAAACCATGGCTTCAAACCATGGGCACCCAAAAACCCTAAACCCTGGATTTAAACCACGGTTTTATTACAAAAAGGGGTTTTGACTTGCCCGGACACCCCTAAGACTATTTTGACCCATAACTCCGCTTACAAATAGCCGCGAAGTTACCCAAACTAATAATCCTTAGGGTACGCGCCTCAACATTGACATGATTCTTAGGATTAGAAGTATGGAAAAATCCATACTTTCCTTAGCCAAGGAAAATATGAAGTCAATACCTTGGAGAGGTTCAAGATGTTGGGATATAGCTACAATGATGACATCTAACTTGAAGTTGCTATGTGATCCTACTTTGAAGATAGTTGATGCCACTATTTACAGGAAGATGATTGATTCACTGATGTACTGGACGAACACAAGGTTTGGTATTTGCTTTGCACAAGTACATGGTGGAGAGAAGACATGTTCACATGGTTATGTCACCTAAAGGATATGATTGAGGATGGCATCAACTATGCAATAGATCATAGGATCTACCAGCAAGGATACGACGAACTCCAATTGGATTGGTAATGCTACAAACATGAAGAGCATTTCAAGTTGCTTCTTCAACTTGGAGTATGGCATGATTTCTTGGTTACACAAGAAGAAAATGAATGTAGTATTGAGTACAGTTGAGGTAGAGTATATTTCAACTTGTTTAGCAAGTTGTGAGGCAGTATGGTTTTGAAAGCTACTTGCAGGATTGTTCGATAACAACTTGTGTCTACTATGAAAACCAGAGTTACATGAAACACATGAAGAAGAATATGAAGCTTCTAGAGTCAATGGAATTGTTATATGACATCATTGATGCAAAATCTTCTTTCATGAAGAATCAAGTAAGAGGAAATAAAGGGAAGATTCCTCAAGTGACGAGGAATATGTATTTGATGCAGAAGAATTCTACTAATGATGACAAAGATCATGCTATTGTCTATTTCATCATTGGATAAGAAGGGATGCATTTGTAGGGCACACATATTCAACACATGTACACACTCCTATGTGGCTTATGGTATAGAAGACTTGCACAGTATTTCCAATCATGAGGAAGATAGGCATAAGTCCTCAGAATTAGACGATGAAGTAGAGAACGTTGTCAGAGACTCCAATGATTCCTACAAGGAGACAACGATCAAGAGGGAGTCTACCAAAAAAAAAAAGATAAGTATTTGAATTATCATTTCTTGTATATCTAGTTGTTTAAATTGTATTTTTCAATTGTGTACATAGATATGTTCCTAGATTTAGGAAATATATTATGCATGTTAGAGTGTTTGCATTGATGAACAATTTACTACTAATATGTATCTGGTGGGTAAGTGGCTTGAGGCACTATACAACATTCCATTTTTACTTATCTAGAATGAAATCTCTTTTTTAACATGTTGGGAGTAGTGCACACTCTTAATAATGTCTTGGAATATATGGAAGGAATCTAGAAAGTTACGGGATATGTATGAATGTTGTATTGGGTAAATAGTTGCATGATTGTGTGGAATATGTCTTTCTGCAAAAGAATTTATCATTATGAATATGTTTTGAATATTATGAAATGTTTCTAGCCATGCAATTGAATTTAACTTGTAGGAAAGATTGCATGCAGTCACCTACAAGAGAAGAATGATGAAGAACAAGTGATAAAGAACAAGTTGTTGATGTATTTCCTAAGCCTTTGTCTCATGTAAAGTTTGAATAATTTCGAGACAAGATTGGTGTAGTCTGTAAGAACCTCCCTCAAAAGAGGGAGTGATGATGAGGATGTGGTTGTGGTTCCTATAGCATCGTTGTAATAGATCAGTCTAGGATTGGTATGTCCTCCTGATAAGGCCTAGTTGATCCCATTGAGATTGGTATATCGGTGCTGAAAAAGCCTAATTGTTCCAAGGGGGATTAGTTTGTATGGATAGTATTGTTTGTCCCGAAAGGGTTAGTAATCCATCCAAGGCTTGTTTGGTACCTGGGTAGATCGGTGTGTATGGATAATCTTGTTTGGCCTGAAAGGATTACTAATCCAAACAAGGCCATTTGGGTCTAGCAGAGTGCCCACCGTGATGTTGCTTCAGATGGTTCCAACACTCTGTGATGATAATGTGTAATATCCTGAATCATGATATTTTCTATTTCTATGCAAATATTCTGATACAACGGGGCATGCAAACTGCCATGCAAAAATTCCTATTTTATAGAAAAAATTAGGGTTAGGGTTTGTGAGATAGAATGAACACTTACCACTGATAAGCTGGCTGGACTGCTCCTGAGAGGGTATGCAAGCATCAAGAACTGAATCAAAGATGGACTGATATCTTCTGCTTTCGGTGAAACCCTAGCAGCAAGAACCCTCGATCTGATAAGGGTGACATTTTCAGTGAGGGAGGTGTCTGATGAAGCTACCGATTTGCAGGATTGTCTATAAGGTTGGAGCCTTAAGTATACCAAATCCCCTACCTCAAAGCTCCACTCAATCCTGTGTTTGTCGACATACAAATTTTGTTGATTATGGGTTGTTTGTAAATTCTCCTTCAATATTTTCAGAATGTCTTGACTGTCCTGTATCCAATCCTTAGCCTTAGGAGCCCTACTATCTCCAAATGCCAAATCTGCATAGTCCAAGGCCTCGTAACCATATAATGCCTTAAAAGGAGTCATCCTAATAGACATGTGATAGGTAGTATTGTAGAAATACTCCCCTAGGTGTAGCCATTTGATCCAGGTTCGCTACTGTCCTACTACATAGTTCCTTAAATATCCTTCGATCCATTTGTTGACTATTTTTGTGTGTCCATCACTTTGGGGATGATAACTCATACTAGTAGCTAGTTTGGTCCCCACCAATCTGAACAGTTCTTGCCAGAAGGCACCTGCAAATCTGCTATCCCGATCACTAACAATGGTCTTAGGTAACCCGTGTAACCTGAAGACCTCCCTGAAGAATAACTCAGCGACTTGAGCTGCCGAGTAGTCTAATGATATCGAAAAGAAATGTGCAAACTTGGTCAATCTGTCAACTACTACATATAAACAATCTCGCCCTTAGACTTTTGGCAATCCTGAGATAAAGTCCATGGAGATGCTTTCCCACTTATGTTCTAGAATCGGTAGTGCACTACTACATTTCGATCCAAAATTTGATGGAAAAATCCGACAGCGCATGGTTTTCTCTTTTTAAACTTACCAAAAATCACAAGGATACATTTTTTTTTTGTAAATGTGGCCACAAGCGTCGCTTAAGAGACGTCTTTTCTCATAACCGTCAGTTAAGCATCGCTTAAGCGACGGCTTTTCCCACTCTCAATTTTCCCATGCCCCTTAGGCTCGGAAGGAAGCAAGGTATTATAGTATAATTTCTAATCTCATAACCGTCACTTAAGCGATGGCTTTTCCCACTCTCAATTTCCACGCACCCCTTAGGCTCGGAAGGAAGCAAGGTATTATAGTAGAATTTCTAATCCATCGTTTCGATTTGGAGCAGTCCGCCATTTCGTTGATTTGGAGCAGTCCACCATTTTGATTTGGAGAAGATTCAGTCCGCTACCATTCCATTCTGAATGTCTTCAGTAAGTGACATTGAGCTATTTTGATTTGGTTCTGCTTTCATTTACACATCTTCCATGTGGTCATCAGAAATTGTTTTCACTAGCTGTAATGTTCAATCTGATACACATACATATTGCTCCTGTACAAAACACTACCAAGATTTTGTCATGGCATAGGTATGTATGTGTATTTGCAGGTTAGAGACCTCAAACTCCTGGTGGCCTTGGCTTAATCTGGTTACCACTTACTCTTTTTTTTTTTTCACCCTCTTGGGGATCTTTAGGGGTTACAAGCATTTCTTTAGGCGAGCTATGCTGGAATCATTAGATTTTGTGAAGGATGATACTATGAAAATATGTTGTACAGTTGGGGTTGTGGTTTCTGCTATTCAAGGCCCCAGATTGCACTATATTCACATCCTTGAATCAAATTTGGGTCAACAATTTGGGGAACTGCTTAAAGATGTTGAAAATGTGGATGTCACATTTGATGTATCAGGGGAAAAATTTCATGCCCACAGAGTTGTTCTGGAAGCACGTTCCCCTATATTTAAATCCATGTTTTTTGGATGGTAGCATTGTGTTGCTCCAGAGCTACTTGGATCAGTTGAATTTGTGTGAAGGAGCTGCACAGAACATGCAGTTGAAGTTGAAACTCCTTTCTATAGTAGTTAAATATATGATGCATCGACCAAATTTTAGTACAGTGTTTTGTGAAGCTGTGAAGAATACTCATACAAGTGAAAGCATCCTTGGGGATTTGTCAAAGACCTTGCATTTGTCATTTCCTGAGCAGATTGGATTGGGACTGGCCTTGGCAGACTTAGATGATACAAATCAAATCCAAGAAGGTGGGTATAGTTGTGTCGGTTTATTATGAACATCTCACTATTCATTCTTGGAAACATGGGTTTGTGAAATACATATTTGGCTTGTTTGTTTCTTTATTCACAGTTTAAAATTTTTCCCTTTATGAGGATGGAACGACTTAGCACAGGTATTTTTGTCTTTAGGTCAAAACTTCTGTGAGTCTAAAATAATGGAACTGTACCAGAACCCAACAGCTAGTATTTCTGAAGATCTCATTGAGCAGATTTCATTATTTCTTCATCAGAGTGAAGGATTATCAAAGAATGTGCCCACTTTCCTCGAGGCATTTTCTTTGTTGCAACCCAAAGCCAAAACGTCACTATTACTGACTCCATTATTTACAAATAAAGTGAATGTTGTTGATTCCTTGAGGTATGCACATTCTTTAAATAGTTTTTTCATCAGTGCTGTGTTAATAGTTACGACTTAACAATTTATAGCAAGGTAGGATCATGGCCTTGATGGGAGCAAAGGTATATCTTTTTCTTTTGTCAGCATTGTGTGCATGTTTCTTCATTTCCATGCCAATTTTGTGTTGCAGGAATTTTGAATCTCTCTCTAAAAGCAATGGTCTAGTCTCTGATGATATTTTGACCCAGTTAGAAGAGGCAAATGATGTTGCAAACATAATGGAGGAGCTTGGATATGGATGTACAATTGATGTTTCACACTGCAAAGATATTTTGTCATTTTTTTCTCCACTGAAGGAGGAGACTGTGTCCAAGATAATTAGCATGGTTGTGCGCACTCATACAGGCCTTGAGGATGCCCATGGCACACATTCAACATTTTATACTTCAATGTTTAATAGTTCCATAACTGACTCGTCATGGTTATCATCTTGGAATATTGATGTTCTATTGGATTCTATCAAACAACTGGTGAGTGTTCTGCCATTCACCTCATCTCAATCATTGTATTTAGTTAGTTGTATCTGTTGAAATCTGAAGTTACTTTTAGTGAGAAATTTTCAACAGTGGTGGTTACTTTGCAGGCTCCAGAAATCAACTGGGTTTCTGTGATGGAGTCTCTAGATCAGAAAGACTTTTATTTTCCAAATCAGAAAGCCTTCTCTATTTTGATGTCAATTTATGGAAAAACTTGCCAGGTAGACATGTTGATTTATGGAAAAACTTGCCAGGTAGACATGTAGAGTTATAATGCAATTGCTGCTATCTTTGGGCTATTGACATGATGGATTTGTGTGTTCTGACATTTTGCTTTACAGGGAAATTAGTTTTATCTTGCCACAAATGGCTGCAATAAATCATTTGTTTGTATTATTTATATGTAGGATCCTTTTCCCATTCAAACAGTCTGCGGGAGTGTCTAGAACAATGATGAAGGCCAACTGTCCTTCTTTAGATTTGATGTATCTGCCTCTCCTGAAGTTTTTACATTTGCACATTCAAGGAGGTTGCAGGTGATGATGTCACTTAACAGTTCATCTTTTTTTGTTTTGTTTTCTGGAGAAATATAGTCCCTCACTTGCCTAGTGAGGAGGCTGGTGCCTTGCTAGACACCAGTGGATTCCCCCCCTCTTCCCTGGTTTTCTGGATCAAGGATGCTAGTAACAAGCAGCCAAAATCCCAGATGGTAACCCAAGGGATTCATGGGGTTTCATCCTGAGGCCTCTGTGAACTTTTCACAAGAGCGTCTACCAATAGAGCTAACCATTGGGCGATTAGTTTTCCCCTCTTTATTATTATTATATCTCTGCATTTCTTTATCTAACCAAAAGATTCCTCATTTTACAGGCACCCCTTGAAGGTCCACATGGGAGTTTACTTCCATGTGGTTCTGCTAACCAGGCATGGCTGTCTGTTGATCTGGTAGAGGTATTGTGCCATATGGCAGAGATTGGGCATGCGAGTGCTGTGCATGCATTGCTTGAGTTTCCTATTAAGCATTGTCCAGAGATATTGTTAATTGTCGTTGCCCAAGTTGAGGTAAAATGCAAGGTCTTAATGCTTTTTTTTCCTCTTGAAGTTGTTTTATGTTTGTTGAGCACATTATTGCTTTATGGTGACTAAAAGGAATGTAACACTATTCTCCAAACTGCATTCAATCAGCTGCAGCATGAAATATTCGTTGCCTTTTTCCCATCATATCTTGTTGGTACCAATCCTAATTGTACCATTCTCCTACATCAGCTATGGCTTGTTGATCCTGATATAGTTCTCTGGGGTATGATGGATCTCCATGCTAAGGATCCTAGCTACATATCAAATATTTTAGATGCATGCTAAGAGATAAAGGTAAGTGCTTGCAGTTAAACTCAATATAGCAGATTAGGCCTCCTGGTAAGTCCTCTTGCCCAGTAATGACAACTTCTACTTTTCTTCACTTACTACTACTACTAAATTCTTATCAAAGATACCCAAAAAATGCATTGTTACTTCAACATAATTTTGGGTAAGTTTTGGGGTGAGAGAAAAATCATCAACAAGATGAGCATTGAGTAAATGCCTTGAATGTGCCCTTACATCTTGGTGGCCTCAATGAGATATCCTAAAGCATCTTCCATATTTACAAAACTTGGCTCAGCAAAAAACTTGATGAGGCTCAAGAGTAAAAGTTCTATTTGAACTTGACAAATGCTTGGGAAAAGCTTCAAAAATACACAAATTTTGAAGCAAAATAATTCCATGTCCATACAATGCAAAATATCAATATAAGTCCAAAATCATACATTCAATATGAGTCATGACTTGTCATGACTCAAGAATGGGAAGCATTTGCTTTTGATGTTCCTGAGGCTTGGCCTACCTCAGCCTCAAGGAAATCAAAGTCTTTTGGTCTAAAAATGGGAGCCTCAGTTTGCTCTTGTCGGACTATATTCACAGCCATGGTTTAATCTTGTCGGCTGGGACTTTAGCTAGCACCTTGTCAGAGACATTAAGCTAGGTAAGTGGTCTATAACCTCTCACTATATATATCCCAAATTTAGATAAAATGTGGTATACAAGCCCAATTTTACATCATCGGCCTTAATTTACATGCATTTGGCAAAACAAGAGAGTGACCTACCCAAAGGTCCTTCAATTTGATGATTTGATCACACATCTCAAGCATGCGGATGTTTCTACAATTTTGGGAAGAAGTTTGCGCCTCTTAAGGTTGAAGAGGGCTTATACAGTACTTTAGTGGAAAGTGTAAGAAGGTTAAATGGTAATATATAGCTATGTATGATTCCCATTGAGGACATCAATCATGCTAGCTGTTATAGAAACCTAGCTATGACTAAGGAGCAAGAGCTGATTTATTTTTGGAGAGAATAGAGAAAGTGAAGATTCATGGAGGGGTAATGGTTGCATCTTTGCATGATAGAATCAAATAGTAGGACAACTTGCAGAAACATGAGAAGTGAAATCGAAAATCTAAGGGGGATCTAGTTGGAGATTTGGAGAAGTATGCATTTTTTAGCCTTTGAGTCTAGAATATTAAGTCTACAATCTACTTAAAAAAGTTGACAATTCGATAGCTTGTTGGTGATAGAGATATGACTTAGTAAACGATTCATAATTTTGCATACTATATGATGGTTGGTCTGCACTTGAGACTTTGTTGCTGCTTTCTACCTTGAATGGTTGAAGGAGTGAATGCTATTTTTTTCTATATTTATTTGTTTGAATGTTTGAATTCTTTCTTTGGACCTTTGCTTCAATTGTTGAAATACTATGATAATTAGTATAGTCAGATTTGATGGCAATTGGCTAGTGGACATGAAGCATGGAACAACTAAAACTTTGTTCCGGTGTTAGAATAAATATTTTTTAGCAGTTGTATTGACAGGTAGAAAAAATGTTGCTTTCTGACATTTATAAGGATTCAAAAATGTCATTTACCAGATGAATGTGTGAAATATATGCTGGTCACATCTCAGTATAGAACCCTTCCCTATATTTTGTTCTTAAAATGTACCTAACAAGGAATTCATTTGTGGAAACTTGAAAATCGATAGCCCAGAGAATGGTGTAGTAGTTTTCAATCATGTCATATATCAGGATATTTCCAACAGAAAAAGAAAGCATTTGATACTTGTTAGTCCTTGTTTCCATCTCATTTGATAGTAGATATACAGCTATCGCAATTCGCTTACATAAACATAAGTTTCAATTGTTTATTTGTAGGAATTTTTGTGGAAGTTATAGAACTGAAGGACAAGTCTATAAAATTGCCAAATGCTAAAAGACAGATGAAATTACCTAGTTTTAAAGTTTGATTACATAGCTTGTTTTATTGTTGTTATTCAATTGGATGGTATATAGGCTTCTTATTGAGGTAATGAAGGATGTTATATATTATGTACACTAGTAAGGTTATATATAGGCTTCTTATTGAGGTAATCCCTTCTTCTTCATGCAGTATTTGGAAGGCATTAGGTTAGTTATTATAAGGGAAAACTAATGTAATGTTAAAGTATGTTAATGATTATCTTGATTCATACTAGTAGATGGGAATTTGTGCTATGAAACTGATTAAAATTCTCTCATGCCCAAGCAGAATATACATTGAGAGATTGTTTTGTACAATGGCACCAGAATATATTTAGAGGTTATCTCAAATACATGCAATCTTAGTTGGGATGTTTTGCCTGATTTGTATTCGTTGGTTAGTTCTCAAATTTTTCTAGATGGTAGTTGGTACATATACTAGAGACTTTCAATGGAGTAAGGATTTGCCAATTTTATATACATTAAGGTAATGAAGAATGTTATATATTATGTACACTAGTAAGGTTATATATAGGCTTCTTATTGAGGTAATCCCTTCTTCTTCATGCAGTATTTGGAAGGCATTAGGTTAGTTATTATAAGGGAAAACTAATGTAATGTTAAATTATGTTAATGATGATCTTGATTCATACTAGTAGATGGGCATTTGTGCTATGAAACTGATTAAAATTCTCTCATGCCCAAGCAGAATATACATTGAGAGATTGTTTTGTACAATGGTACCGGAATATATTTAGAGGTTATCTCAAATAAATTCAATCTTAGTTGGGATGTTTTGCCTGATTTGTATTCGTTGGTTAGTTCTCAAATTTTTCCAGATGGTAGTTGGTACATGTACTAGAGACTTTCAATGGAGTGAGGATTTGCCAATTTTTTGGCAAATTCATGATTTTTCAAACTTTATTGATATAGAATACTTAAGTGGTTTGGATTTTGTAACAGGAGCAATACTTATTCACTTGAAGCCGATTCTGAATTATAGTGGAGTGTGAGAAGGCCCAATAGATTGAAGCAGTTAACCTTAAGATGAGTTCAAAGTCAAACTAGAATTTACTAAGAGATAATGTTTACCAAGAGGTCGCCAATGGGTGATTTCACCTTAAATTGGTGTGCATTTATAAATGCTTACCCCACATCAGATGATTAGTTATTCATTTCATTTCATCTGATTATGTGTTTTTCATTCAGGTTGTTGCTGTTATTTCTATGACAGTATAACTTAATTGCTAATAAACAATAGGATCACTAGAAGAAAGACAAAGCACAGAAACAAAGAACACAAGAGTTTATCCTGGGAAACCCATTTGGGAAAAACCCAGCAACCTTCGTATAGAGAGGATAACTTCCAAGAACATAATACAAGAATGAGAGAGAGAGAGAGAGAGAGAGAAGAAAATCTCTCCAAGAGAAAACCTTAGAAAACACTGCTTCTCTGTGGTGCTGCGAACTTCTCCTTGAGTAGGCGAACTTGTTTGTGTTGAATGAGTGAGTAAATGAGGTGCCTAGCCTCTCTATTTATACACTTTTACAAAAGTGACTTTTACCCTAACTGGGCCAACTTGCCTTGGGGGAAGAATAACTTCTGAAGTTGTACAAATTCCAACAGTTGCTAGGAATAATAATATTGAAATCAAATAAGGCTAGTTGTGGCATACTTTGTGGTCACTGCAGTACAATTTGGATTGAAGGAAAGCTATGGCCTACATGACAGTATCATAACAAAATAAATGACAGTCTATTTTGAACACTTGTATATTGTGGCATTCTGTAATTACAATGCAGGTAATACTTGACATAAATTTAAAAAAGTGGAAGTGCTTCAAGACCTTTTGGCAAGGCATTCATTTGATTACAGAACTCCTTGAAGTGATTTTAACGATCTGCATGTGTAGGTGTGGTAAATGTTCATAGCTTTTAGGAACTGAATTTGACACTTGCATATTTCAGCTGTAATTAAAAAATTATGTATAGTGTAGCTCCAGTGTTATTTAATGACTATGAACTGCAGATATACGAGTCTCTGTAGTAACTTGTATATCCTCTATATGCAATCAATTTCTAACACATTTGTTAATTATTATTTGCGTATCATTCTAAATGTACTCATCTGTGTAAAGATGCCATGCCTTGGTTTAGAAGTTACTCTGAAAGCAGCCAGGAAATGTTTGTGTTAACTCATTCTCTTGGTCTCTTTAAACCCACCAGAATCTATGTATATGGTTGTCAATATTCACGTAAAAGATCAAGAGCCTTCTATTTATATGATCTACTTCTGCATTTGTTATCTTGGAATTGTAGAATGTGGATTGTTCCAAATTCAAGAGAAGAAACTAAGGCTTATGCTAAGAAAGAACATCAAGAACGACATCTTCAACTTGTGAATGACTGTGAGAAAAAAAGTGTAAGTTGTCATTTCATCCCGATTTGCAGCTATTTTGGGCTTGGTAACTTACTGAATCTCAATGATATTATATTTAGACTGGGAAAAATTCTCTCTTTTTCAGAAGCAAACTGAAGTGCAGTCAAAGGACATACTTAGTCAAGTATCCAAGACTCATGATGCAATCAAGTAAGTTGCTTTGACTGGTCATAGATTTGGTTAATTGACTATTGAGGCTTCAGAGTACACATTTTTTCAGTCTTTCACATACTTCTGCATAGTCATGTATCGAGCACTATGGTTTGATCTAGTGAGTTATACAGGAATTTAGATAAAACAATCTCAACACTGGAAATGGAGCTGGAAGCAGCTAGAGCTGCACAAGCATCTAGTCTGAAAGGTTCTCCAGTAATTATCAAGCCAGTTGGTGAGAAAACAGAGGAGCAACCGAAAGCTTTTGTTGTAGGTGATTTTTTTTTTTTAAAACACTTACAGCCGTCGGTTAAGCGATGGTTTGTAGGTGTTTTAAAATAATAAAAAAATCAATATCCGTCGGTTAAGCGATGGTTGTCTTTGGTTTTTTTTTTTTTTAAATTCAATAATTGTCGGTTAAGGGACGGTTGTCTTTGGTTAACCGTCAGTTAAGAGACGGTTTTATCCGATGATTTACATTTAACCGACGGTACATTGAGTTGTCGCTTAACTGACGGATTGGAAAGATGTCGGATAACCGACGAAAATCCACCGATGCTTAAAAAAAATCATAGTGTCGTACATGCGACAGGGAAGTGTCGAAAATCCAACAACACGGCCGTCATATTTTTGGTCGAAATGTAGTAGTGGTGGTTGGAGTAGCCCTGTTGGATGGGTGTTCTCAATCTTGTTCTGCTGACAGATGCTACATTCTCGGACATACTACATAATTTCCCCCTTGAGGCCCTTCCATGAGAACCTCTCTCGGATCTGCCTGTAGGTATTTAAGAAACCTTGATGCCCTGATAAAGAAGAATCATGGGATGCTTGAATGATCCTTTCCTCAATGTGGATTCTGGGACGAGGTATATTCTATTTTTGTAATAGATGATGTCATCAACAATCCTGTACCTATCATCCTGAATTTGCCTGTCCAATAATTCACAAGCAAATTTATTTTTGGAGTATTCTACTAAGAGAAGTGCCCTCCAATCTATGGATATACTACTGAGAGAGAACGAGACGGGACGCCTGGATAATGCATCAACTACTACATTATTTTTACCTTTTACATACTCGATCTCGAAATCATAGGCTTGTACTTTGCTGACCCATTTCTGTTGTCACTCATTCAGTTCCTTCTGCTCCAGGAAATACTTGAGGCTGTTATGATCGGTTTTGATTTTGAACTTACTGCCCACCAAGTACTGTCTGAATTTTGTGAGAGCATGTAAGATGGCTAGCATCTCTTTGTCATATATGGAGTAATGGCGCTCGTAGTTCTTCAGTTTACGGCTCTCAAATGCAATAGGGTGATGGTTTTGCATCAATACTACTCCTAACCCTTCCCCTGAGGCATCACATTCTACTACAAAGGGTTGTGAGAAGTCTGGTAATGCTAAAAATGGACAGGAACTCATAATAGCCTTCATCTCCTCAAAATTTTTCAGTGCTAAGTCTGTCCAAGTGAACGCTCCCTTCTTGGTGAGATCTGTGAGGGGTGCTGCAAATTGGGAGAATCCCTTAATGTACCATCGGTAATAAGTGTACAGACCTAGGAAACCTCTCAATTCTGTAACTGTCTTTGGTGCGGGCCAATCTTTGATAGCTTGGATTTTCTCCATATCAACTTGTACTCCTTCTGCATTGATTATGTGTCCTAAGTACAGCATTTCCTTCATGCCAAACTTACACTTGGACATTTTTGCATAAAGCGAATGTTCTTCTAAAATACTCAATACTTCATCCAGGTGTTTCAGATGCTCTTCCCATGTTTTGCTGTAGATCAGGATGTCATCAAAGAATACGAGCAAAAACTTACGTAGTTGTGCTCTGAAGGTGTGGTTCATGCATGACTGAAAAGTGGCTGGAGCATTGGTAACTCCAAAGGGCATGACCAAAAACTCATAGTGACCATAGTGACAATGAAAAGCTATTTTGGAGATGTCCTAGTCCCTTACCCTGATCTGACGGTATCCCGAGCGAAGATCAATCTTGGAGAAGTATTTAGCTCCCCGAAGCTCATCCATGAGTTCATCAATTCTGGGAATGGGATACTTGTTCTTAATGGTCTTTTTGTTGAGTGCTCGATAATCAATGCACATTCGTAGTGTACCATCTTTATTTTTGACCAGTACTACTGAGGATGCGAAGGGGCTAGAACTGGGTCGAATATATCCAAGCTCCAGTAATTCTTTAATTGTTTTCTCAATCTCATCCTTGTATCTTTTGGGATTCCTATAAGGAGTGGTGATGACTGCTTATGTCCCCTCCTCTAGCTCGATGATGTGTTCAAAACCTCAGTCTGGTGGTCTACCTGATGGAAGGTCCTGAAAAACCTTTTCATGTTTCTGTAGCAAGGTTTGAATGTCACTTGGGTGTTGTGTGCTGGTCTCTGGGGGTTTCCTAAAGGTGACCAAACATTCTGCAGCCCATTCTATATCATCCTGTTGGAGTACTGCCTCCATTCTTTGTGATGAGACTAGTTTTGGGGGGTAAGTGTTCATGCCCCTCAAAACTACTCGTTTGTCGTATGGCCCCTGGAATTCCATTTCCATTGCCCTGTAGTCTGTAGTGTATTTCCCTATAGAATAAAGCCACTGAAAATCCAATACTACATGAGTATCTGATATATCCACTATGCAGAAGGAATCTGTCATCTGATAGTTACCTAAGGTGACATTCAATTTCAGGATCCAGTAGTTGCACTCCATGCTAGAGTTCTCGGCTACTGCTACAGTGAATCCTTCAAACTTCTCGATCGGAATACCTCTCTTGGCTACCCAAGCGGAGTCAATGAAATTGTGGGTGGCTCCCCCATCAATCAATACTCCTACTTTGTGACCCTGTACTACTCTACTAACCCTAAGAGTATGGAATCTTGGTACTCCAGATAATGTAGCAATGACTCCCTCTGGTGTATCACCTTGGTGTGAATCCTCCTCAACTACCCGTAGTTATTCTGTGGCTTCCTGCTCATAGTCATCCTCATCACTGTCTAAATATACCTCAATGTAATGAGCCTTCTCCTTCCTTGCACACCTGTGTCCTAGTACCCATGGTTCTTGACAAGTGAAGCATAGTTTCTTCCTTCTCAAATATTTCCTAGTGTCCTCGTCTAACCAGGTTTTCTTGGGAACATCCTGCTGGAAAGGTTTCATGTCCTTGTCCCTAACAAGAAAGTTGGTTTTTAGCGGGAACTTGTTTTTGGGGACTGAATATTGAAGATCTCTTGCTCTGCTAATGGCATCCTGCAAAGTGAGGGGTTTGTAGGCTTTCACCCATCCATGTAGTGGCTCTGTGAGGGCCTCAGTGAATAACATAGTCAATCTTCTCTCTAACACATCTATTACCATGACTGTTATCCTCTGAAATTCTAAAATGAAAGCTTCTGCACTACTGATCTGTTTTAGTTGAGCCAACTCCCTGAAATCTATCTCTGGATCCTTCCTGTCAAACCTCTCTATGAGCTTATGAGTGAACTCATCGTAGGAGTGTATGGTGTTGTGACCCAATGTCACCAATCCGTGGTACCACCACTCGTGAGCTTCTCCATCTAGGTGAAGTGTAGCCAATTTAATGGCATCTGTCTCTGTCATGGGGTTGAGTTGGAAATAGGTATCCAAATTTTGAACCCATATCCTCACTGATCCTCCGCGAGTCCCATCAAAGTTTGGGATGGTCAACCTGCCCAAGGTCTTCTGCAACTCATAGTTGTGATTGAAACCCTTGTTGAAATTCCTGGGCCTGTTCCTACTCTTCATGTTGCAGAAATGTGAAAAATACATGGCAACATGAAACTCATCCCCTAAGTCTCTATACTCCTATAAATAAGACCCAAAAGGCTCACTGGGTTCTACCTGCATGACCAGGCCCCCTACTGTATCTACCAAGAAGTGAGGCATGGTAGGCCTGTTGGAAGGTCTGCTATATATGTGCGGAGTATTTTGAATATTAGTGTATGCAATCTTTTCACTGCTACTTGTAGATCCCCGATCTACCGGTGAGGGAGGTGTACTGTTGATACTTGTTTCTAGTTTCGTCGATAATCTGTTGATTGCATTGAGTACATCTTTTTGTCCTTTGGCTAAGTCTTGCAATGCAGAGACCAAGCTGCAAAACTCCATCCAATCCTCTCCTTCTCCCATTCCTTTTCCCCTATCTGAGTGTATACCTATTTGTTCCATGTCTGAATTGGTATCTTCTAGTTGGATATCCTCAAATTCCCCTTTGTATCTACTTTTCCTCCTCCTATAGGTTACAAAAGGGTCTCCTTCTGTATTCATCTAAGTTTCATTTCTTAAGCCCACAGCTGGCCAAGAAGACAGCTCTGATACCACTGTAATATCCTGAATCCCGATATTTTCTATTTCTATGCAAATATTTTGATACAACGGGGCATGCAAACTGCCATGCAAAAATCCCTATTTTATAGAAAAAATTAGGGTTAGGGTTTGTGAGATAGAATGAACACTTACCACTGATAAGCTGGCTGGACTGCTCCTGAGAGGGTATGCAAGCATCAAGAACTAAATCGAACATGGACTGATATCTGTTGCTTCTGGTGAAACCCTAGCAGCAAGAACCCTCAATCATATAAGGGTGACATTTTTAGTGAGAGAGGTTTCCGATGAAGCTGCCAATTTGCAGGACTGATAGCCTTCCCGTGCCAGAGAGAATGCCTGGTACATGCGGAGTTTCTGATGTCTCTAGGAAGGCTAGTGAATTGATCCAGAGAGGTAGCTGCTCACGCCCCCTTGATCCCAGAATCGTTGATAACTACTCCGAATGAACACGGTCGGATCTGATAATCACCGGATGCTGGAGTAGGATGCTGATGATGAGAATGGTGCCTAAGTTTCGAAGCAAAACTGAGATCTGAAGACCCAGCAACTGATTAGGGATTTCTGGCTGAAACCCCCCCCTTACGGCTGCACATGTGTCCCTACAACAATCTATACCGTATACTGGATAACTTATAAATGAATGTAAGAGCAAATGGTGAACCTGTATGGCTTACCCTGAATGAGACTAGGGTAGATGTTTCACTGCCAAAATCCCGCTAGCTGAAGACTCCATCTCTAACCCCAACTGCTGTGCTGCTATCCAAGAGCTCCCAAAATAATAATCATCAAAAGTGAAGTCTCCTTTCCCTTTATCCTCCTTTTATAACTTTCAACTATGAAAACCCTAATCTTTAACCTAATTAGGTCACTTTATCTTCTAATTTGCAGTTGACTTGCATGCATGCGGATGGAGACTTAATGAGTGCATGCATCATTAAATAATGCTTGGATGGCATGCATGAAGGTGGCCTTTGGCCCCAGTGGCCCTTCTTGACCTAATGATGATGCCCTAGATCTTCTATGGATGGCATCAGTCCTTAGTTGATTCCCTAACTGTTAGTAACCGCTCAAACCCACAGGAACACATAGGTTAGTGGTTTTGGTCCTCAAGGCCTAATCAGAAGAGGACATTACATAATGTTGATGTGGTTATGGTCCCAACGCTCTATGTCGATGATGTTGATGTTTTTATGGTCCCAGCACTCTTTGTTGATGATGTTGATGATGATGATGCTCCAACATTTCTATGTTGGCGATGATGATGTTGCTACAACATTGAAATGTTGATGATATTGTTGTTGTGTTAGCATTTTATGATATTGATGATGATGTTGTCTTAGAATTTTATGTTATTAATGATGATTTTGTTCCAACATCTGTATATTGATAATGTGGATGATGATCTAGCATTTATTTGTTGATAATGTTGTCTTTTTAAGCACTAACATGCTAATGATGTTGTTGTTGTTCCATTATTCACATATTGATATTGTAGATGATGATAATGTTCCAGTATTCACATATTGGTGTTGTAGATGATTATGATGTTTCAATATTCACATACTAATGTTGTAGATGATGATGATGCTCCAGTATTCACATACTGATGTTGTAGATGATGATGATGTTCCAGTATTCTTATATTGATGTTGCAGACGATGATGATGCTCCGAGATGATATTGTTTGTCGATGATGATGTTCCATGATGATGATGTTTGACAATGATAATGTTTCATGATGATGATGTTCCACATTGATGATGTTCGACGATGATGATGTTTCGTGATGATGATGTTTCACAATGATGATGTTCCTTGATGATGATGTTTCGTGATGATGATTTTCCACGATGATGATGTTTTGTGATGATGATGTTCGATGATGATGATGTTTCGTGATGACGGTGTTCCACGATGATGATGTTCCATGACGATGATGTTCTTTGATGAAGATGATTGGTGATGTAGATTTCCTCTCTTGGACCCAAGTTCAGTCTCTCCTTTGCACACAAAAAATACCAAGATATCATCCTGACAAAGCGAGGCTCAATCGGCAACACCTGCAATGCAAATGCAGTCTCACCTGAGATATATTTCTATGGGTAACTTTCAGAACCAAGTTTTCGCATTTGGGTGGGGGATTTATCATCCCTTAGTAGTCCACCAAGGTGCTCGACCAAAGCTGGTAGGTGGGGTCTTTATACTTATTAAGCACGGTTAAGCCACAAGACAACTCATCATTAAACCAGTATTATCACAATAAACCCGATGTGGAATAGATACATATAACAATAACACTACAACAGATACATATAAACTCATTCACAAGAAAATACATAACACTTATTCATGAAAACATATATATGCGACTCCAACACATTCATCATTCAGACATTTGACATAGTATCTAATGTGGAAACACATCCAAGAAAAACTATAAAGGTGCTCTTCATCTGGCATGGGAAATATATGGAACCCTTTTGTATGTGCACTAAGCTACATACTCTGTTCTAGATCTTTCTTCCTTGTCTATACAAACTTCTTTTTCCTCTCATGCTCTCTGCTATTCTATCGTTATTCTTTCTCTACTTAACTCTACTGATGATCTACACACAACCTAAATTTCTTCAACTTCCTCTATGACTCTACTTTCAATTCGTACATAGCCTGGATTAACTCAATATCTTCTATGCTCTCGTGCATTCAACTGTAGGTTCTTTGACTCCTCTCAACAACTCAACACACTAACAGACAACACAACTTACATAAGGTAACACATGGCCCAGAGCCAATTGACTAGGAGTTAACCCACATACATCTTGGGTTCCTCCTTTTATAGACTATTACATTTCGCTCTCAGTCGACTTCATATAGTTATCCAACAAGATTTATTTCCTATTCTATTGACACATGTCAGCAAAAACTAACAGCCTGACTTACAAATATTTTTCCATACATGCGGCTTCTACCGACTCTAGCTGACCTCGTACCCACAATCTCTCTGAACTGTCACTTTCCAGTCGTCACACCACTGCATACCTTCTGACATGGTTTATTTACTCACATCCTTTCCTTCGGTCATGGCTTCTCTTCTGTCACAAACTCTCTTTTGTTGCAAACTCTCTTCTTCTATTGTCGTAGATTCCTCTTTGGCCACTTCTTTCCTTAGCTCTTTCTTGTTTGTATTTTTTGTTCCTTCTATGTTGCATCTTCCTTCCTTACTAATTATTCTACCTTATCCTTCCCTCCTTATGCGACTACTTCTGTTGCAACTCCTTTTCCTTCTCTTCCTTCTTTTTAGTCTTTTGTTCTTCCTTCACTACTTTTGTCACAACTCCTTTTACTTCTTGCGACCTGACTCTTTTCATAATTAGGTAGAATTTTAACTGAATTATGCCTATCTTTCCCTAGGACCAATAGGCCCCCAACACTCACATGTGGCTCATCTCGAGCCATGCGAAGTTATTCTTCCATTTCTTAACTTGTGTCGACTTTACTTTGAAAATATTGCAATATTTTCATTACTTTCTCTTACTCATGTCACACATCTTCCTCTGTTTTCCTCAACTTCTCCACAAAGTTGGAACTGATATGTTTTAGTGTTACATTTTTTGTTGATTCTGATACTTGGTGCACCTTTTGATGTACATGCTGATAACACCTATAATTCTTTCAGCTTCAGTCTGTAATTTTGTGTCTTTTTCATTTCTTTCATGCTATTGTGTGCGCAACACTGTAACCTGCTAGTATAATTTCTTCAATTTTGTCACCTTAACCATTTTTCCTGCTAAGGTCAACTTTTTCATCGCATTCTTCAGTTGGTTGATATTTTCCTCAATTGTGCGCATATCCTCTATGAATTTATCTAATTCTGTGTCATCTATTAATGCTTCCTAAGCCAGAGAGACTTGGTTGACAACCTTAGCACATAATACTTCTACCTCTTCTATCTTTTTTGCAGCTTCAGTTATCGCTTGTTGCCTCTGCTCCAAAACTTTTGTGGGTGTGCTTGGTTAATCAAATATCTTGCTTAATCAAGGATCCTTCTCTTATTTTCATTTCTGTGACTATGACATTTTTTATTGCATATACTTTAGTCATACGCATCTGCGAAAAGTCTATTGTTATTTTCCCTATGAGTTTGGCTAATCATTGAATTCTAGGGTTCCCATATCAAGTACTTCTCCTCACACTTGCACTCTGATTGGTGGAACTGGCATTGGAATCTCATGCTGATACTCTTCAGAAGTTTCAGGTACATATTGCGACTTAGTTCTCTGAGTCATATAATCTACTACGATTCTAACAACTTTGTAGATTGTTTTCAGCAGATCAGTAATACTACTTATTAGCTCTGTTTGTCGCTTATCTATATTCTGAAAAACTTGTATGTGTGGTTTATGTCAGTGCTTTAGTTAACTATGTAAACTCTTCCCCATTGATGTTGATGGTATTGGAAGTTTTTTCAACCTTTATCTTCTTTCGCTTAGACTCCCCCTACTCTTGTTCTTCCTAGTTCCTCTTGTCTCCAACGACTGGATCCATGGGAGTTGTGCTCGATCCATTCTTATTCGGATCAAGATTTTGTGCATCTTCCTGCGATTCCTATTAGTGATCTTTATGTTGCTATGATGGTGGGTTGTTATGATCTAAGTCTTCATCTACTATTTGGTTGTTTAGAATAGGGACACATCATTCTTTCGACAATTCTTGGACAATGGTTTCCACTTCTTCTTCAGTCAATAAAAATTGTGTCACCGACCATTGGCATTGTGGGTCTTGTCATTATTTTATCAAATCATAATGCAGGCCGATCTGAAACTTAATAATTTAGTGAAACCACTAAATAGTGTCATCTGTAATTCTTATATGCTTCCACACCTGATGCCATGGGGCCTCTCCATGCATAAAAAACTTGATATTATTATCCTGCTCCCTATTCTTGTTATTTGGTGTGAACCATAGAATCTAGTATCTGGCTCCTCTCTAGCGAATTGGCAGATCTACCACTTTCTAATTTGGTGGGTTGGACCATACAATAAATGAAATCAAAATAGAAAACCAGGAATAGTTTAAGGGCTTACCATCTTCTTGCAATTCATTTGTGTCTGCTAGCAATTCATTCATCATGATTTGCAACTAGTTAATCTACACTCCCTCCACACAAATTTCAGCTAGTGCAACCGTACTTGCAGTACACTGGTTCGGTCGCATCTTGTGAAACATTTTACATTCCAATACCTTCATAGCAAAGCGAATGGTAAAGTCATTAATTGAAGAGATTAGGAACCCTCTATTGTCCCTAGTTAAGTCATACTTGTCCTTAACCCTTAAATCCTCCTAGCACTATGGGTGCTACCAGCGGGGCTCGTGACTTGGTTGGAATTTTGACCTTTGGTGCATCCATATGTCTTGGTGGGATATACGATGGTAACAAATTCTTGGTTTCATATTCTTATTCCTCCTCACATGTTGGCGGCGGTGTTGGTGGTGTCACTTCTTTTCCTTTTTGCTTTCTATTGCTTGTGCAGTTTCCCCATGAATTTCCTAAGGGACCTAGTAGGTATGCATTTGATTTTCTTGATGGCCTAACTAGAAATTGTTCAGAAATTGGAGCAACCTACTGTTGTGGTGGGACATCTCCCATAGTATCTTCCATTATTTCCATGGGTGATGCAATTGCAACTTCTGATTCAACAACTATACTCACACTAGAGATTGAAATGGCCATGCTCTAAACAATTTGCTTCGACTCTTGAAGTTGTAGACAACAATCATTCTTCTCTCATGTAAACAGAATTAAATGAACTTTGGTGTGAAGGTTGATAATATGTAACAGTTTTCCATAGTTTTGTTTAACACACGCGGGAAATCAATAGAAATGAATATGTCCCTTCAATCACATGGGTGAATCGTCTAAATAATTAAGGAAACTTCTATGCACACAACCGATTAGCTATCACATTAAATGGTAGTTATTTCCATAAAGACAGATGTGACCAAAAAGCACACCACCAAATTCTCTCAGACTTTTCAAATCAATGACATTTGGTTGTCATAATTGTTGCTCCTTTATTTCTTACGACATCATCCCCCTCCTTACGACTTGTTTTATGCATTCAACAGAGTCCCTTTCTCGCGAGAGACTAAGTGTCTTCGCCATGAATTTTTGGTCTTCACTAGACAACAAATCTGTGAGACTTCACTTCTTACTGTGGCAGACTAACAGTCTATACAAAAAAAAAAAAATTATGCGACCAAGTCACTGCTATTGGTGATACGGCTTCATCCTACTTCCATTCACCAGCCCTTTTACTTTCATTCCATCTAACTTTTGCAATTTTACTACTCCTTCATCGGTGATCATCTTGACGATATATGGTCCCAACCAATGTGTTTTCAACTTTCCTTGATGCTTGATAAAATTTTTGTCATACATAAGATCAAGTCCTTCAACCTGAAACTACTTGTTCTTAATCTGTCGATCGCGCCATACTTTTTTTCTTTGTTTTTCCACATTTTGATGAAAGCCTGCGAAAAAATATTTTTCTACCAGCTGCCCAAGTTGCGACAATATTTCTTCGACAGCATTGACATTTGGCATTTATGTGATCTGGGAAATTCTTAAGTTGAGGACAATATACTCCACAGCTTCATGTCCTTACACCAACCGGAATGGAGTTTGACCTTTCAATTTCTTACAAGTCATGTGATATGCCTTAATATTGTTGAATTTTTTTTATCCCATTCATCTCTTTGGGCATTACAAATATTTATCAATGTGTTTTCCATAATTTTTTTAAAGGCTTCAACGACTCCATTTTCTTGAGGCTGATAAGGTGTTGTCCTTCTATCTTGAATCTGGAATTCCTCAGTGAGTTATGCAATCAACTATTTGAAAAAGTGTGTACCTTGATTACTTATTAAAATATTTGGGCATCAAAATCATGTCACGGTATTCTCAAATAAAAACTTTGCAGCTGTCACAGCAGTATAATCCTTTATTGGCGCTGCCTCAACCCATCTGGTTAGGTAATCAATCACAGTAATAATATAGCATACACCAGTATGTTTTCATGTCGAACTGATAGGACCCACAAAATCAATGGCCCTTTTATCAAATTCCTACAAATTTATTTGAGGTACTAATGGTGTTTCATCACGTCATGACGACTTACCAATCCTTTGGTAGACATCAAAGCTGCGACAATGTTCCCGAGAATCTACATGCATGGTGGTACACCATAGTTTTTCTTGAAAAATCTTATGCACCATATATTTTTCTGTGTAGTGGCCTCTTGCAACATTGGCATGTGCTTCATTTAATATCAACGGTCACTCGTGCTCCAAAACGTAGCGACGAAGAATCTCATCAAGACCCATTTTGTACAATTGTCCAGCAATCAACTGGAAATTCACTGCTCGCATAACCAACTGTTTCTTTTGTGCAATGGTGAATTCAATTGGCGTATAACCTATACTAAAAAATTGTATGGTATATCTATTCAAGCATGGTTATCGCAAACAGTTGTGCATCAGGGAGATTATCGTCCAGGTTACTATTCTCTTCACCACTTTCTATCCTTGAAAGATGGTCTAGTCCCACATTTAATCGATCAAGTTTAACAATTATTTCAAAATCAAATTCTTGGAAGAAAAGAAGCCACTGACAGATCTCCCCCCCAACACTAGCTTATTGACCAGGTATTTCAATGTAGAATGGTTAGTGTACATCTTAAAATGTCCACCGAGCAAATAATGTATGAATTTATGTAGTGCATATACCATCCCTTGACCTTTTCTTTCCGTCATGGTATAATTTTTTTTTTTTAATCGATAAATTCCTGCTAGCAAAGGAAATGGGATGATCGATCGATCCTTCACCAGGCTGCGTCAGTATCATGTTGAGCGTAACAGACAATGCATTGACATGAACATGAAAATCCTTTTTCCATTCTAGAAATACAAGTATTGGTGCAGTAGCCATCTTGTTTTTCAATGTGTCTAGACTCTCTTGGCAGCTCTTTGTCCATTGAAACTTAACATCTTTTTTCAAAATCTTTTCCATTGGAGCAGTCACCTCGCGTATCCTTTTGTGAAAACTTCAAACCATAAATTGATTAATTTGAACCACAAGAGAATACAGGAGTGTTAGTGAGGTTCACAAATCAAATTTGGGTGCAAGATTTAGCAAAAACCATCAAATTACAGTTAAATTACACACAATGATAGTTGGAAACAAGATAATTTTGGAATTTCTAACTTTGAAATTGTTATTAATAGGTTTATAAATACATCATGAGTGTTTAAAATGGATTTGGAAGCCAATTGTGAGCAAAAATCCCAAAATTGCCAAATTGGCATCAAACCCCCCTGGGTGTGCCAATCTCATCCCAAATCTCTCCAAATGTCCATGAATTGCTGAAGTGGCATGTATGATGTGTTATAGATCAATAATTACACCTTTGAAAATGTGGGTGTGGAAAAATGGATGGTTTAGATTCTCAATGCAACATTAATTGCACCAAATCAAGCCAAATTTGGGCAAAATCCCACTCTAGCGCCCAAGTCAACTTGCCTGTTCACATTCAATGAATGGGAGTGCACCAAAAATTATGGCTTTGCATGTGTGGCTGGATGACTATACTTGAGTACCCATGTGGGTCATAGAACCTCAACTTGACATGGCATATGTCCACCTAAGCACCCCTAGTCCACCTCATAGTGTATTAAAGCTTAAAAAAGCAATAAAATTGATTAATTAGTGTAACTAACATACTAATGATGGATTAATGTTCTAACACCCTCAATCCAAAAACTAAGTATGCTCACAAAATGATGAAGGCCTTGGCAACAATGGCTCAAGTCACCTCAAGTACATAATCAGAAATTTCAATTTTTATTTGTCCATGTGAATCGAGGAAAGAAGGAAAACCACATGGGAAAAACCTCCCCCCAA
This sequence comes from Pseudotsuga menziesii, assembly GCA_001517045.1. NCBI lineage: Eukaryota > Viridiplantae > Streptophyta > Pinopsida > Pinales > Pinaceae > Pseudotsuga > Pseudotsuga menziesii. Next base: position 215,322 of record LPNX010497953.1, read on the forward strand.
GAATGGACATGGGGCTTGAACTACAATGATATAAAATAAAGTTACCATCCTTCACTCACCCCAAGCAAATATCTCAGGTAAGTGAAGGTCTTCTCAGTGAAAGCCTTGGTAAAAATGTCAGCAGTTTGCTCGGTGGATGGGCAATACTGTAGTGAGATCACCCTGTCATGAACTAAGACATGAATGTAATGCATGTGAACCTCTATGTGATTTATCCTTTTCCTCTGTAGTGTATCAGTAGATATCTTGAAGGCACTTTGATTATCCACCCAAATGTTGGTTGGAGAATCAATTGTGACACCAAACTCCCGAAGAATTCCCTGCAACCAAACACACTGAGTTGTAGCATTGACTGCTGCCATGTATTCAGCCTCTGCTGATGAAAGTGATATGGTGTGCTTTTTCTCACTCTGATTATCCACCCAAATGTTCCACTTCAGTGCCCATAGAAACTCTAAAAATCCCCTTGGCTCTCAATTGAATCACCATCTTTGCCTTCCATTCAAAGAATTTGAAAGGTGTTAGCATGATGTGGGTAGCCTCCATTACTACCTGCACTGATGGTGGTGAAATTGATAACTGATTTACACTCAAAAATTTGATTTTATCTGGAAGTCACTAACAAAGCAGCTCAAATCCACTAAGAATTTGGTCTGCAACTCAAAAATCTCCAACCAGCTCTGATACCATGTGAGAAATTCGAACCAAAAAGTGAGTAATTTGAACCACAAGATAATATAGAATCATTAGTGAGGTTCACAAATCAAATTTGGGTGCAAGATTCAGTAAAAACCATCAAATTACAGTTAAATTACACAGAATGATAGTTGGAAACAAGATAATTTTGGACTTTATGACTCTAAAATTTTTATTAACATGTTTATAAATACATAATGAGTGTTTTGAATCGCTTTGGAAGCCAATTGTGAGCAAAAATCTCAAAATTGCCAAATTGGCATCAAACCCCCCTAGGTGGGCCAATCTTGTCCCAAATTTATCCAAATGGCCACGAATTGTTGAAGTGGCATAATTGATGTGTGCTAGGTCATTGATTACACCTTGTACAGTGTGGGTGTGGAAAAATGGATGGTTTAGACTCTCAATGCAACATTAATTGCACCAAATCAAGCCAAATTTGGGCAAAATCCCACTCTAGCGCCCCAAGTCAACTTGTTTGTCCACATTCAATGAATGGGAGCACACCAGAAATTATGTTTGTGCATATGTGGCTATATGACTAGGATGGAGTACCCATGTGGGTCATAGAACCTCAACTTGACATGGCATATGTCCACCTAAGCACCCCTAGTCCACCTCATAGTGTATTAAAGCTTAAAAAAGCAATACAATTAACTAATTAGTGTAAATAAGGTACTAATTATGGATTATTGTTCTAACACCTTTGATAAATTTTGTCACAGTATCTAGTGTGTCCCATTGTTACTCTCAACTATTTAAATGTAGTAGGTGGTGGTAGGTTGAGAATTATAGTAATTTTAGTCGGGTCAACCAAAATTCCATCGCGACAGACCACATTGCCCAACAGAGCTACAAATAGGGTGAATAAGATACATTTCTTCAAATTTAGTGAAATTTGATAATGGTGACAATGTTCCAGACTTATTCTAAGGTTCTCAATATGGTCTTTTATGAGCCCAAATATTGTCCAATCATCGAAGTAGAATTCAAGGAATTTGTGTATTAAGTCTTTAAAGGAAACTACTACAATTCTAGAAAAAATCACAGGAGCATTCTTAAGTACAAAAGGCATTACAGTATATTGGAAACCTCCCCACTCCATCGTAAAGGTAGTATTGTGTCAGTCTTCCTTTGCAATCTTGATATGATGGTAACAAAAAAATCCATAAGTGAACGAGTACATTTCTTGCCCTCCAACACTCTTCAGTATTTCATCTGTAAATGGATTCAGAAATAGGTCATGTAAGCAAGCATCATTCAACTTTCTCAAGTCAACACAAAATTCTTACTTCACCTGAGGTATTTTTTTCTTGGACTACTATCGAACTAATCCATTTGGATTCCTCAACAAGTTCTATAACACCTGCCTCTAACATTCGGTCTAATTCAGCCTTGACCTTTTCTTTGTATCACATATTTAATCGGAATGGTCATTGCTTGACCGGTTTTGCATCAAGCCTTAAAGGTATTTTCATTTCGCAGAGGTCTTCGACTATTCCCTTCATTTCTAAAAATATGGTAGGGAACATATCCTTAAACTCATGCAATAAATCAATGGCCTCTCCTACAGTCTCTTCATCCCAATAATCTCTAATATTGGCGAACTTTGTATTTTTTAGGCGATCCAATATTAACTTTCTTTATTTTGAGTGCACTCAAGAATTGGTCACCAGAAATACCAAATCCCTCCATTGCATGCATACCTTTAGACTCAAGTATGTTTAGATCGAGAAGGTCATCATCATCTGGTTCTCCTATCACATTATAGCATTCCATCCAATGGTGGATTTTTGTGTTGCATTTATGGAAATTTGTCACTGCGAGAGGGATATCTTCAAATATCTTGTTTTTCATTATATATAGTGCAGCATCAATTGTTGGGTGATCATTTGTAAACTCATATGTATGTTTGAAACTAGTGGCTAGTTCTTCCCACTCAAGAGTTCTTTGTCATAGTTCAACGAATGTATACCGATTCCTTGGTATCGTGTCCAATGTATGTATAAAATGATGAACCCATTCTTGTCGTGGATATTCCTGCCATGTCGTACAACAATACTCAATATGATCGACAGGATTTTAAAATCTTGTATACTTGTGACCAGTATAAATGGTCTCTTCTTCAAATCTGATCTCCATCAATCTTCTACATTGCGACCATTGAGAGATAGATTGTTTATGTGTACCCCACCATCTAGCGGGCATAGCTTTCAGTACAAATTCCAAGGCCAACTATCGTTACGATTCTATAACTTTTGCTTCAAATTCTATCAGAAAAGATGCAAGGTTAGGAAATCCTTCATATATAGGTAGCTCGCTTGCCTCAGCTCCTACCAGTTGCACATATCTTGTAATTATTGCACATGTTCTCATGGAAACTTCATGCAGTCGATTCTGTCAATTTCCTAATGCTTCACTTGAATTGGATGTACATGACCTAACACTCCATCAACTCAGCTTTCCATCAGTTGTTGGGTTTCTATAATCATTTCTTGAATACATGAATTTATATATGTGATCCAGGTAATTACCTTTTCCTTCACTGTTAACTGGATCGACATATCTCTGTCCTTCGAGCGGATAAATTGGTGTGACCACCCTTATCTATGAATCTTCAAATGACAATATTTGTCTCTTAAAATTGATGATGGTGTGATTATATACTTCCCATTCAATCCCTAAAAGTTCAATATATGGGTTTGTATCATCAATGATGTCAATCACTTCAAAGTTTTCATATGTTCTCAGACCTTCTGCCTCGACAGGTATGTGAATCAATCGACCAATGATTAGAACCTTCGACTGATTTTCTAGTCTTAGTTGAATGGGAGACCAATCCAATTGCGGCTTGTTCATGGTTTCCCATTTATTCCTTGTCAATATATTGACATTAGAGCCCAGATCTAAGATGATATAATCCATATCAAAGTCTCCTATCTGCGCAGTCATTCGCAACTCATGACCAGTTTTTAATATTTTCCCAACATGGTTACCTCTTTGTTTGGGTCATAACTCTTCAAGAGTTTCTTCTATAAGTTCTATCAATTCTTCGACAGCATATTTATCATGGATTGCGACCATTGAGAGATAGATTGTTAATGTGTACCCCACCATCTAGCGGGCATAGCTTTCAGCACAAATTCCAAGGCCAACTATCATTGCGATTCTATAACTTTTGCTTCAAATTCTATCAGAAAAGATGCAAGGTTAAGAAATCCTTCATATGTAGGAAATACTTCTACATTGCGACCATTGAGAGATAGATTGTTTATGTGTACCCCACCATGGGCATAGTTTTCAACACAAATTCCAAGGCCAACTATCGTTGCGATTCTGTAACTTTTGCTTCAAATTCTATCAGAAAAGATGCAAGGTTACGAAATCCTTCATATGTAGGTAGCTCGCTTGCCTCAGCTCCTACCAGTTGCACATATCTTGTAATTCTTGCACATGTTCTCATGGAAACTTCATGCAGTCGATTCTGTCAATTTCCTAATGCTTCACTTGAATTGGATGTACATGACCTAACACTTCACCAACTCAGCTTTCCATCAGTTGTTGGGTTTCTATAATCATTTCTTGAATACATGAATTTATATGTGTGATCCAGGTAATTACCTTTTCCTTCACTATTAACTAGATCGACATATCTCTGTCCTTCGAGCGGATAAATTGGTGTGACCACCCTTATCTATGAATCTTCAAATGACAAGATTTGTCTCTTTAAATTGATGATGGTGTGATTATATATTTCCCATTCAATCCCTAAAAGTTCAATATATGGGTTTGTATCATCAACGATGTCAATCACTTCAAAGTTTTCATATGTTCTCAGACCTTCTACCTCGACAAGTATGTGAATCAATCGACCAATTATTAGAACCTTCGACTGATTTTCTAGTCTTAGTTGAATGGGAGACCAATCCAATTGTGGCTTGTTCATGGTTTCCCATTTATTCCTTGTCAATATATTGACATTAGAGCCCAGATCTAAGATGATATAATCCATATCAAAGTCTCCTATCTGCGCAGTCATTCGCAACTCATGACCAGTTTTTAATATTTTCCCGACATGGTTAACTCTTTGTTTGGGTCATAACTCTTCAAGAGTTTCTTCTATAAGTTCTATCAATTCTTCGATAGCATATTTATCATGGATTCGTCCTAAGAAAATTTTGAAAATTTCTTGGAGTTTACTAATGTTTCTCTTCGGTTGCTTCCTAATTATTTGATCGAACCTTTTGGACATCTCTCTTACTTGTCGAGATGTTGATGCTTGATTTGTGTCGACAAATTCTAGTTAGACATCTAAGAATACCTTTTTCTCTTTATGAACATCAAACGATACTTTCTTTTGTGTCATTGGTTGCACCTACGGTTGTCCATGTTGTGTGCCTTGGTATGCTCCAATCGCAGTAGCTCCCCTTGTGATGACAACAATTTTTTCTTCTCTTAGCTCGATAAAAATCATATGGATGTTCTAGTTGGGGTTTGGATTGGGATTCTGCACAGGTTTTGTATTTCCCACAATTCGAGCCTGCCACTTCACAATCAGTTGTGGACATTGTTCGACAGTATGATCAAATGATTTACGATACGAACATGTCTTCGCAGGACTTGCACAATATCAAGCAAAGTGTCCTACTTGTTTAAAGTTATAACATAGGACTTGGCCTCTCCCTCAACCAAGTCCTCCTCCTTGTTGTTTTTCTTGTTGTTGTCCTCGACCCTAAAAATTTCCACCCCCTAGATTGAGGGTAGTGTTGCTACATCGGATACTGATTTTGTTGATATTACAGCTGAGGATATTGCAGTTGTTGAAATTGTGTTGGTGTATATTGCTAGTATTGAGCTTGTGCTCATTCATCTTGCATCTGTTCATCGTTCTTCATCAAGTAGGTATCCAACATACTCTCTTTTTGCAGTTGGAATGCATGCAATATTTATCATCATGTCCTACATATTTACAAAATTTACAATACATACTAGCTGGTGTACTTAAAATATTCTACAAATACAAACATTCTTTCGATTGATGGCCTCTAGTCTGACATATTCTACACCAACGCATCCCTTGGGATTTTATCGGGTTTGGTGCTCCTATTGCGACATAGTTCATGAGTGCCAGGAAATTATCTTTATGGTGTCCTTATGTTCTGCATCTTGTACACCATAGCTCTTCTTGAACCTCTTTTCCTTTCTTGATGTCCTGGAGTTGTAGTGTAAGGTTATCTAGTTGTGGCTAAATCTACATGATTCCTGCACTGGTTTCTCCAATCGGTGATGATTCTAGCTTCATTGTTATTTCTAGAGCTTCTATCTGCGACACAATCTTTTGTTGCATCAATGGAACCCAGATGTGTGGCAACAAATCGACAATGAACCGGTCCTTATGTTATACTTATGACATCTAGAAGTTTACTTTGGCCATTAATGTCTTGAATCTCTGATCAAAGTCCCAAACAGACTCTGTAGGTAAATGCTTAATTTCTTTAATCTCTGTAATGCATTGCGACTCATATTTTGGTTTTTTGAATTCATATTTCATTTCGACTCAAATTTGATCAAGTGTTTTCTACGCAACTCCTACTAGAACTATAGAAAACTTCATGTACTAGTCTAGTGCATGACCTCGCATAGTCGTGACCATCTACGCTTTCTTTATGTATTCATTTTGGATCTATCACACAATCCATAAGTTGCACTGGTTCTTCTGACCCATTTCCATTAAAAATCAGTAACTTAATTTTGGTTCCAGCCATTATATTAACTGTTGGAATGCTTGGGAAAAAAAATTGACTAGCCGGACTCCCTTGTCCGCTATTCTCAGTGTTAGTACTATCTGTATTTACAAACCCACTTGAAGACAAGTTTCTAGATCTTACCTCTTGTGATGTGCATGGGGTTGTAGGGGTATCATACTTGTGCTCTCGATCTAGAGATTCTGTTGATTCTTCTAATTCTTCTTCTCCTTCAGGTATCGACTAATATTCTTCTTCTTCATCGCAAGAACCTTTGTCCACGTGTGATTCAAGCTTGTTGTCTTCTCCTCTAATCGTACTGTAACTTCATCTTCATGTGACCGTATTTCTTCTCTTTCCCAACCAAAATTTTCTTCCACTTCTCAAATATCCATCCTCTAGTTCAGTTCCGCTATCACTGAGGAACATCTCAATTAGTTTGCACCATTTTTCACACAGTTTTGTTGTGACATATCCAACCTTTTGCGCACAATTCTCAACTGTCACAGTCGTAGGATTCCTTTTTCACATACAAACATCTATTATATAAAAAAATATAACATAACATAAATTAATTATTAATATTAATATAAATTAATATTATTAATTATTAATTATTAAATCAGAAATAATTATGAAAAGTCAAAAGACATGACTTATATTGAAAAGGCGCAAAATGGATTTTAAAGCCAAGGTAATGTAATTGTAAAATCATCTTATAACTCTATAATATTTACATTGTATTTCATTCATGGAATATTTATCTTATTTACATTGGGTTTTCCCGTAAGAAACTTATTTTTACTGTTGGAGTGGTATCAGAACCAACCCTTCCTTAGGCTTGTGCTCATTTGTCTTTTAGCCAAAGTTTCATATTTTTTCTGGTAATTTTCAGAGATTCTATGAGTTCAAAGGTCTTTTACCTTACTATAAATAAATAAAAAACAAAAAATTAAAGAGAAGTTAAAAAAAGGGGGGAGAAACATAAAAAGGGGAAAAGTAAACAAAAAAATGAAAAAAAAATCAACCCATTGTATTATGAAACAACACATCGTTTTTTAATTATAAAAAAACCAGTATATTAATATATTTTTTTTATAAAAGTTGATCCCCAATATTTGAACTTGGGTGGGGAGGGTGACAAGGGAAGATGTGTAAAAAATATTTTTTCCTCCAAGAAACAAATTCGAATAATAGAAAACTACGTTGAAAAGTCTTAATAGCAGGCAACGATGACTACAAAAGCAGAATTGCAACCACAATTACAAACAGTATTGGCTCAGTTAGAAAATTACAAAGCGACCAATAATTATCTACAATGCGAGAGGGATAAGTAAGAATTGGTTAAAATACTTCAAGAGCAAAGGAATCATACCTTAGAATTCCAAAATCAAATGTTGGAAAAAAATAATGAAGGTCTCAGAAAAATGATATTAGATAAGGATCAGAAAATATCACATTTGGAAAGTCATAATCAAAACCTAGAAGACAAGATCAAAAAGTCAAAAAAGGATGAAAATTCGTCATATAGAAATGATAATGACTTCGAAGAAGACATAAAGTACTTAAACAAGCTCGCCAAGGACAAAGATAGTAAATTAGCGCAAGCCTAGAAGAAGCTAGAAGATCAAGACTAAAAGATAGGTCAACATCAACAATATAAAGAAAAACCCGAGCATAAGTATGACAACATTACGAAAATGCAGAAGCTACAAATTAAGAAAATCAATGACAATTTAGCAAGCAATACAAAAGAACTATTTCGACTAAGAATTCATAACAAGAAATTACTTACGAAAATAAAAAAAGTTGAAACATAGTCGAAAAACAGAGCTTTCCAATGAAGACCTCGAAGGAAGAGTATTAGAAAAGGAGGAATAAAACCAACACCTAATAAATCTTAATCAAGAACTAGAGGAACAAATCGAGAAGTTAAAAGAGGAGAAAAATTCACAAGCCTACAGGTTCGAGAAAATTCATAGTAATAACAATCTACTGGAGAACAAAGTAGCTAAAATTCAGAATGAACCATCCTGACTTCCTGGAAAATAAATTAAGTTGAGGAAGAAGAAATAAACACAAATTCAATCTTCGCCATAGTTCAAAAGGAAGTCAATCCAGCAGAAAAACAAACAACAAAAAATCCTTATCGACACCCCAATTATAAATGTCATTATGACCAACAACAAGGTAAAAATGAACATACAAAGAAGACTTATGTTGTCAGACAAACATGAACATAAAATCAACATACTAAGCAAAAAACAAGAAGTGTTATCTCGCAAAGTGGTCAACAAACAACTCCAATAAAGATAGATCTCGGATGGATGACTTCACAAACAATGCGACAATTTTTCTTGGGAATCCGTAACTCATATTTTTTCATTTCATCAAGTGTCACAGACACTAACACAAAGATTGAGAATATTTCATTACAAACATAAGTCTTGTCTTCTCTAAGCTTTGAGAACAAAGCTTCTCTAAGGGGAAGGAAAAGTTAAATAAAAAATATATAACATAACATAAATTAATTATTAATATTAATAATTATTAGTTATTAATATTAATATAAATTAATATTAATAATTATTAATTATTAATTATTAAATAAGAAATAATTAATCAAATAATTATGAAAAGTCAAAAGACATGACTTATATTGAAAAGGCGCAAAATGGCTTATAAAGCCAAGGCAATGTAATTGTAAAATCATCTTATATCTTTATCATTTTTACAATATATTTCACATGGAATATTTATCTTATTTACATTGGGTTTTCCCATAAGAAACATGTAACACCCCGGTTTTGACTCCGTTTGCATGATGTATATAATGTAAATAATCGTGGTGAGGAGCTAAAGGCAAAATCCCCACCATCTATTCGGTTATGTATGTTTCGGCAATAGGGATAGTTGCCAATGGTATATCGTGCTATCTGGCACATTATAGTTTGGCATCATGTAAGCATGCACATCAATTAAAATAAACCTACATCCAGCTACGATAGTGCAACGTTAAAATGAAAAGGGCATGATTCCAAAGGATAAGGGTGGGGGATGTCAAAGCTTAGTCTATGGGGGGAACCCATGTGTTACCACCTTGTTTGATTTTCCATCTTCCCTTGTCTCATCCAACCACTTTAATGTCTTGTTGAGTAGTTGAGGTAGTTATGGCT
>LPNX010497953.1:231442-243874 GCA_001517045.1 Pseudotsuga menziesii
CAAAGAAAAGGAAGGTGGATCAGTGATGGGACATTCATCCAAGCGACCCGTTAAGAAACGGTCCAGGCATGAAGACTCAAAGGAAATTGAGCAGGTAAAGATGAAGCAGCCAGTGAAATGCTGGGAATGCAGAGGACATCATTTACGTTGGGACTTCCCAATGAGGGAACATGATGAGGGAAATAGCCGCAAAGTTCCTAGACTTTGGGATAAGCTGAAAGCTGAGAACCAGTAGGAGAATTTCATGGAATCCGAGGGGCTTGATCTTGAACGTTCAAAGTAAATAATTGAACGTGGGACAGATCTGCAAAATTTTGAAATTTTTGATGTGCAATTGTATATGTATTGTATATGTATTCCTATGTATTGGAACACCGAGGACGGTGTTATTCCAAGGGGGAGGGGAATGTAACACCCCGATTTTGACCCTGTTTGCATGATGTATATAATGTAATTAATCATGGTGAGGAGCTAAAGGCAAAATCCCCACCATCTATTCAGTTGTGTATGTTTCGGAAATAGGGATAGTTACTGATGGTATATCGTGTTATCTGGCACATTATAGTTTGGCATCATGTAAACATGCACATCAATTAAAATAAACCTACAACCAGCTATGATGGTGCAACGTTAAAATGAAAAGGGCATGATTCCAAAGGATAAGGGTGGGGGATGTCAAACCTTAGTCTATGGGGGGGAACCCATGTGTTACCACCTTGTTTGATTTTCCATCTTCCCTTGTCTCATCCAACCACTTTAATATCTTGTTGAGTAGTTGAGGCAGTTATGGCTGGGAGTGGAGTGTGGCAGGACTTTCAGTCCTTTCCCACACGTACACTCCACCAGGGATTTGACCTCACGTTGGAAGCAACCTCCATCGCCATTCTCTCCATGACACCACTCTTCCCGGGTCTATTCACTCTCACAAAGGGACACGCAGGAGGAGGTCGGTTCATTTTCCTCATGCACTAGTCGGGGGATTCTTTTTTGGTTTTGTGCATGCAGTGAGCTAGAAGAGCGGCCTCAAGGGCACGATTTCTGCTGTGTATGTGAAATAGCCATGGTTTTAATCCACGATTCGGGCTTGCTGTTGGTTTAACCTGCGATTTGGGTTGTTGTCGTTCTTCCCCTGATTTTTGGATACCATTGAGAGTCCGATTTCTTCTTCCATTTCGGACTACGTGTGTGTTTCTTTCTTCCATGTTTTTCCTGGGCTGTGTCTTTTCCTTTACGCACAGGCTGAGAGTTTGTTCTTTTCCCTTTTCTTCCTGTGTAAGTTCTCCAGCCATTAAATTGGGGAACTGTGTGTGCTGTGGGCTCATGGATGTTGGTTGGCTGTTGATTACCACATCTCACTAGCTGAGTTTTCCTCTATCCACACTAGGATTTTGGCTTCTCCTTTGTTTTGAGACTGTGGATTGTTTCCATCATTCATTTTGAGTTTGTGGCTGTTGATGTACCCTGGTTTTGGGTTGCTGCTAAGTTGTTTTGGCCACGCTAGGGCCAAGAACAACTCTGGAGTGTGGTTGGACCTGAGCTGTGTTTCACCTTTTGTTTGGGGTTGTCACCCTATTGTCTATGCCTTCTTCACAGAGCTGTGAATGGGTTGTTTTGCTGCGGTAGTCAGTGGTTGGTCTTCAGACTGTTGTGAATGGGATTAGAGGCTGGGTATGCATGAGAAGACTGGTGTTTGAGGCCACCAACCTAGCATTTAGCCTATCCTAGCTCCTTGGTTTCCTGATAAACCCTACTATGTGGGTTTGGCTGATTGGCAAACCCTGGCTATCTGTAAGCCTGCATTGACCCTTAGTCCTTGAGGAATCATGCCTAGCTCGGGGGTGGCAGTGTTACTAAGAGATTGATGAGCACGCTGGCCTATGGTTGGGTGGAACATTGCAGCGACGTAGCTGGTTGTAGGGCGAGTTCTTCATCAAAAGATAAGTACTCCTGACTGTTTCATCTCTGCAATTATATCTACTGTTTCATGAATTATGATGAACATGTTGAATGTTGAAATGTTATGTTTGCTTCCGCTGAATGCTGAGTAACTATGCATCTTTGTATGATGGATTATGTGTCTTGGTATGTATTATGTTTAAGCTTTTAATATCAGCATTGATATATGTCCATGTTCATGGGGTTGTTTCCCGTATGTTTGGTGTTAGTAGCGTCCTCTTCACTGGTCGGAGGGTCGGGGACGTTACAAAACAGTTTTTTATTGTTCCAACATCTTTATCCCAGTCCTCAAAGATGATAGATATATTCCTCGTGGTCCTTGGAAAAACTTCCTTCCACCCTCCCCGTATCAGGTTATTATGTCGACGACAAACCCAATAATGTATCCCTCGAAAATATTGTCTACCCAAAACTCAAAATCCCTCAAAACAAGGTTGCTAACACTTTTCAGCCATTGAATCAACTAAGGATTCCACTTTGTCGGCTCTCCTCCTTGAAAGTTTCTTGGTTCGGTTGTCAACTTCGACAACCACACATGCAAAAGAATAGGAAATTTAGAAAATAAAATCTCATGAATATCCATGTAAAGATATCGACCCAACCACTCTGTTGGATTCAACCAAGATCCTTTACTCTCTTCTTGTGCAAACACTAATGCTTTGAAATCCACCCAGTCTTGGATTTCATACTTCATCGGATGCCAAAACATATCCCTCACCAAAATTATTCATGGTCCCGACAACCAAACCATTTGTTGGCGTAGCTTTACTCTCTTCGACTAAGGTTCAGTCCCTCCTTTGCACACAACAAATCCCAAGACATTGACCCGACAGAGTGAGGCTCATTCGGCAACACCTGTGATGTAGATGCAGTCTCACCCAAGATATATTTCTATGGGAAATTGTTAGAACTAGGTTTCTGCAGTTGGGTGGGGAATTTATCATCCCTTGGTAGTCCACCAAGGCACTCGAATGAGTGCATTAAGTAATTCCTTCCTTTGGGTTGGATATGAGTGGATCACTTCTAATGTTGACATGGAAGCTGGGGGCTGCGTTAAGTCATCCATAATACTGTAGTTGTGGGTGGCTTTCATGTGAGGGTTATGGGGGGTATGTCTAAATGGCATCTTTGAAATCCTCGGGACTTCTTTGCTGTTTGGGTGTAGTATTTGCAAAGGGAACCATTAGGGAATTGGAACCTCTTCCCCTAGTGGGTTCATTCCCACCATAACCTTTTGCTCAAGTTTGGAGGTTGATGTCTGTCATGTTCATGTAAATGTTTTGGAAGGAACCGTCACCTGGGGGACGAGGGTTTAGTTGTTGGTTAACTACCCCTTTATTGGAAAAGGGTTGCTATAAGACAACTTGTTAGGGTTGTGGTGCATTAGATTCTTGAGGGAGGTGAATTGTTGTCTTTTTATTTTCTTCTACTAGTTGTTTGCATTCAGGGATAAATGAACAATGGTGAGTATAGTGAGCATACTCTCCATAAATCGAGTAAGAATCATTTGTCTTCATGTTAGCACTTTTACCTTGTTTCGGGGGGTTATTATTCCCTGTATTTTTTCTACTCGAGTTCTACTTTTGCTAGAGAGGGGGATTTCCCCATTGTCGTTTCTGTTGGTTATGTTTGTTCTTTCCCTTCCTATAATTTTGGGGATTCTGTGGATTGGCAATGTTTAACAAATCAAATTGTTGAGCATGTTGGGTGAAATAAGGTTGTACTAAATTGACCCCCATATGAGTCATGTGGGAAGAACTAAGAGGACATAGAAATGGGTAATAAGTATTATTATTATACCCCTGTGGAGGAGTTGGTTGTGTCATTTGCGATGGAGGTACCGCTATTGCTTATCTTGCATTGGGTTAAGTAGGATTGTAAGGTCCATACTTTAACTCTCCAAAATGAGCATTTTGTATAGTAATAGGGGGTGCTTGTTGAAAGAAATGTAATTTTGGAAGATAATCTACTGTAATCCTCCTTCATAGATTTTATTCCTCCATTTGGATATATTATTCCTCCATTTGGAGATGTCCTTGATGTAATTGGTCAGGTAAAATTCATGAGGTAAAACCTCAGTTGTAAGTCGGGGAAACAATACCCATTAATGTATTTTATAAATGTTATTTTGAGTCTTCCTGGGTAGGTAGGCCCCAATTAGAGAACCCTGTCAACCTAGTTAGGTAACTGATTCACTCACCTGATGAATATAAATAGGTGAGGTGCCTCTCTCATTAGAATACACTTCTCACTCAAGTTGTTACACAAGAGAGAGAGAGAGAGAGGAAGTCTAATGTGGAAAGGGAGATTATATTCTTGTTATTTAGGTATTACACTATACTTGGTAGAATTATATATCGATAAAGTTTTGTTGGGTTTTCTTCCCCGTGAGGGTTTCCCAAGATAAATATTTTTGTTCTTTTGTGTGGTTGTGCTTATCTTTCTTTTAGTGGTCCTTGTGCATATGACTATGATGTTATGATGCTAAATGTTTTAAGATATTGTATGACCATAAAAATCCTAACATGGTATCATATACACCTTGAAAGAATTATTTGTGTAGTCGAAACACTGCTACAGCTGCAGCTACTAGAGATTAGGGTTTCATGCTTAAAAACCCTAGAAGGAAAAGTCTAGTCATCTTTGCATTTTCGTTATAACTAGAATTTAGTAAAGTATCAGGAATTGAAACTTGGACATGCCAAAGCTGAAATATTGATGTACCTTGTTGGTGATTTTAAGTCTCAGATTGGCTATACTTTAGGAGATATGATCCCTCCAAATCAGGGTACCAACCTCTTCCAAAATTCAGTCTTAAACGGGTGACCTAGGGAGAATTCATATATTTTGGGTTACGAAGGTGCAAATAGAATTTTGCAAGATGTTGAAGATAGGGAATAGACTTTAGTTTATGTGGTGCGATTTTCATGCCTTGAAGTTGAAACAGTGACACATGGAAATCCATACAAGTTCGCTATACAGAACCAGTCCATAAATGGGTCACCTTGGGAAACTTAGCATAAGTTCCAACTGGTGAATCCAATATTTCTATAACATGTGGGGTTGGAAAGAAGATAGATCAGGATATATCAAGACGTATTTTCATATCTTAAGGAGCAATATTTTTGGATATACATCAGAATTAAGACTGAACAATTCTGCAAAATAAATTATAGAAACTAGGGCTTCCTATTCCGAGCAATTCCCTCCACATATCATTTGAAAAAGGAGGACCATATAACTCACCCTACGAGGGTGCATCTTTTCATGGAATAAGTTTCCCATTCTATGGATTTACATTTTTTACCTAACACTGCTACCAGGAAAACTATGGCATTACATATTTTCCAATCATGTCCACAATTTTGGGGAAAGGAGTATATTTCTCAACTCACCTTGAGGAGGTGCATATTTCTTTCAAATCAAATCTGAAAGTCACGAAAGTTGAAAAATTACGGTTTTATGTCAAACCCTAGGTTTACCAGAAGCATTCTACCAGAAAATATTTAAAGCAAGCATCCAGTTGAACCACTCCCATTGGTAAGTTCTATTCTCTCTATTTCCATTTGAGGTTCTCATTTTTATCATGAATACAAACAATACCAAGCTTGAGGACAAGCTTAAAGGAGATGAGAACTTTTGAGCATGGGAGTATAGAGTGGTTCTCATGCTTGAAGAAGCATGACTTGGAGTACTACGTCAAAGAAGAAGCTACAGATCCAGAGGGAGATGAGGAAAAAGCTAAGCATAAGAAGGACCTAGTCAAATCCAAGAGGATTATTTCTGTCTTCATTGGATCTCACATGTATCATCCTTGAAGACTCCCAAGGAGATGTTCTATGTATTTACCAAAAGACTATCAAAATGAAGATGACCTTGAGGATTCAACTCAAGGGTATGAAGATGTAGATGTTAGAAATCATTCAATCTTACTTCACACGGGTCTCTCATATCAAGGAGCAACTAGATGCTATTGGAAACAATGTCAAAGAAGAGAAAGAGGAGATGACAACATTTAATGGTCTCCCAATCTGTCTGTTGCCCACCTATTTCGACTAGGTGGCAACTCCATTACACGAAGTTGTACATAATTGTACCTTAGAAAAATCTGAGGATTTTTCACTTCTGCAGGGCTATTGCCCCTTTGTAAAACGAAATGTCCGCTCCCCTGCGTGGGAAAATTAGTGTAATTTTATGTGCTAGTATGGGTCACTGGATATGGATGCCACACCATGGAACGGGTTGTTAGGGAAGTCCCCTCATCGAGTGTTTTTCCCTTTCCAATTGACCTTGTTGTGTAAACGAGTTTAATCGGTTTGGTTTTCACTCAAAATCCTCCAAAGTGGTGACAGGCGTTCTACCAGTCAAGTCCATGAGGTGGCTAAGGCTTCAAAGTATGATTCATGACCATGCTAGGCATCTGTATAGAGTCTTGCGGAGTTTTGTTGTGTTGTTGTATTTTTATTAATTTTTTTCAGTTAATTAATTCCACCCCTTGGTGGTTAATTAACTGAGTTTTGATGTAATAATGTAATTGCTCAAGCATGGCATTTTGTAATAGGGGCTATGAATGCAAAATAAAATTTCTATGAAACACCCTAAGCCACTGCTTCGAGTCCCATGTCATTCTGATTAGTGGTTGAAGAGATAGACCAATTTTGGTCAGGAGGGGTCTATCTCCCCTAGGGAATTAATTAATTTCCCTAAGTCAAAAATTCATATTATTTGATTTTGAAGGGAAAAATCAAATAATGCCATGGTAATTTTGTTTGGGGGTTCTTAAGCCTAGGAAAATTTATTTCAAAATTTTTCCACCCCCCATGGCCAAGATATAATTTTTTCAAGTTATTTTTTAATTTTTCCTAAGTCAAAATTGGAAAAAATTAAAAATATTAATTTGAAAAATTAAATCTAAGGTGAATTGTGTATTTAGCCTAAGTTTAAGGTTAAAAATTTATCTTGGATGTAAGTGGCTAAAGTCAAAGCCTAGTTAAGAGGTGATCCAAGTAAATGTCTGAAGATCTCCTAAGTGGGGTGCCCCTCTTGTCTTAATAAAAAGATAAAAATTAAAAATTAAAAAGATAAAAGATAAAAAGAAAGAATAAAAAAATACAAATAAAAAATAAAAGATCAAAAATTAAAAAGTTAAAAATAAAAAATAAAAGATTAAAAATAAAAATAAAATAAATAATAAATAATAATAATAATAAAAGATAAAAACAAAAAATTAAAAATTAAAAATGAGAGATAAAATAAAAGATAAAAGATAAAAATATAAACTTGAAAATAAAAGATTAAAAGATTTAAAAATAAAAAGTAAAAGATAGTAATTAAAAGATTAAAAAATAAAAACATACAATAAAAAGTAAAAGATAAAATAAAGTTTAAAAATTAAAAATATTAAATAAAAGATTAAAGATTAAAGATAAAATTAAAAATAATAAAATTAAAATTTGAGTCAAAGGGGCCCCCACTTGAGTCATGGAAACCCTAAATCTAAGGGTGGAAAATGTTAAGACATGGATCAAGCACTCTAGCCATTGATTAAAAAACAATCTAAGGGTGTAAATTGATTGAGAGTACTAAAAAGTCAAAAACCTAGATCTAATGGTGGAGATTTAACCTAGATCTAGATCTAATCTTGGCCGTTGATCTTCAAGGGGTTGGGGTCTTCCTCAACTATATAATGAGGGTCTCACTCCCTCATTTCTCATGCTATTGTTATGCTGCCGGATTTCTTCTCTACTCTTCTCTCACACTTTCTTCTTGCCATTGTAATGCTCTTGCCCTAGCTGGGCCATAATACAAGTGAATCTTTGGAGGAAGCTTTGGTATCTTGTCTACATGCCATTTTCTTTGTGAGGTAACCTGCTGTGTGATTTGTTTTAGTTACATTTGTATTAGTTTAGATAGCTCTCCACAAAGTATTTTGTTGAGAGATTTGCAAGTAGAAGTTTTTCTGCTTTCATTTGTGAGTAGCTTGATAGGATCTTACAAAGTATTTTGTAGGCTCTATTTTTTGTGCTCACCTCTAAACTTACATTGTGCAGCTATTATAGATCTATTTGCAGGGATCCAGAGCAAAGGAGCCCCCTTGCCACTGTTTTAAAACACTGTTTTTTCAATTCGCACTTTTGTTTAAGAGGGTTTTAAGACTCAGTTTTTATCACTGTTTAGTGATAAAAACCTTGGTTTTAAGGCCCCAATCCTTAGTACATCAATATAGGCTTTTATTTTTGTTGTTCTAACACCATTTAGGTGGCTGAAAACTCAGTTTTCAGCCCTCTAAATGTAATATTTCAATTCGGCCATTTTCCTGTTTTATGCCTGAAACTGGGTTTTATTCACTGTTTAATGAATACAACCCTTGTTTTAGGGCCCTAACCTCTTGTATATCAGTTTAGCCTTTTATTTCTGGTAGTTTCACATCATTTAGGTGGCTGGAAACTCATTTTTCAACCCTCTAAATTCCACATTACTGTCACTTATCACATTCAGAAATTTTTATTTTTCTGTAAATTTGTATATTTTGTACTAATATTTTAACAGTAAAATTTTTAGTGTTTTATGTGATTTGCAGCGAAAATAGTTCGCTGGTTTTTAGCAGGTTGTGCATAAGTAAAGAAGAGTTGCTGTCCAAAAAGACATAAAATTGCCTCAAACTTCAACCGGCTAAAAGGGGCTCCATTCCTCAACTCTTTCTCTCAACTTTTTATGTTATTGTAAACCCCAAAGAGAGTCTCTTGGGGTATTTTGTAAAGTCTTGTAATCATTTGTAATTTATAAGTGAGTAGTTTTATTTTCTGTTCACCCACCTCTCTTTGTAACAGACTACCATCTCTGTCACAAAGATTGAAGTGAGGTTAGTTCACTGATTTATTTAGTCTACTGTTTTATTTATTCACCCACCTATCTCTGTTACAGACCACCATCTCTGTAACAGAGATTGTTGTGAGGTTAGCTCAAGCATTACTTTAGCAGGTTACAGTTTCTTTCAAGTTCAGCTTTTTATTTCCCTGTTAAAGAGTAATCATACAACCCATATAACCCTGCGTATCCTCTATCCACTTGTCATCTCCCTTTAGGGAATTCAAGCTACATATGAAAAACAGGGTAAGTGGGGGCTTAGGTAATTAGAACAACACTTTACTACAATCTCAAACATTTTATTTCCAAAGTCCAAGATCAAGTGTCAGCACCTCCCATAAGGGATATCGCTTGGTGATCTTGTTGATACTTAAAATAAACCTTGCATCTTAACCATCAAGATTAAAATTTATTTTTAAAACTTACCAACAACAACTTCCAACATCATGCTCCTCTACTCGGTTATCATACTCCGAGATACAACCAGGGGAAAGGGAAGTCCTAGTTTAATAGGCATCCATCTAGAGATTTTTAAGCTGATTAAAAATGGTGACTCGGAAGCTGCAAGGGGTAGCAGGCTGCGGGCAGTCTCTAGGCGCTTCGACGTCCTCCTTGTGAGCATCGAGCCATTGGGGTTTGACCTGTGAGCTAGGGGTGGGCTTGCTCCCACCTATTGAGCGCAACAGCACTCCCTCTTCGATTTGAGAAGAACTAGATCGGGGTAGTCACACCACCGAATCTAAAACTTAATCCAAGAAGAACAACTTTAATAAAATTTATTAAAATTAACCAAGAAGCATTGTAAAACGTCCTACAAACATTGGTCATTTTTATTCATCTTTGCCTTGTTGTTCAAGGTTCTACTGCAAGCACTCCCACTCCAGCATTGCACTCCAACACTTTACTTTCAGTATCATTTATTTTTCTGTTTCATTTACTTTCAGTTCTGCAATTGTTATGTGGTGAATGCTTAACATTTGTTTGACTGTTTCAAGCAATACAACTTAAAGCCCTTTCTTTTTTTTATTTACCGAATTTCATTTAAGGCATTTTCCTTGTGCTATCTCTTGTAAATCTAAACTGTAACTATTTTATTTGTTCATATTGTTAATATTGCAAATCTTGCTTAGCTTAGGCAACTGTGGATAATCATTCCTATTCTTTGTAAGTTTGTAACTTGTAATCTTTTGACTCCTTTTAATCTAGGCACTGGTCTTGTAATTTTGTAACCTTAAAAAAGATCCATTTAATTAATTTGTAATTAATTGATAAATCTGGAACTTAGTATTCCATAGGGACTACCCCCCTTGGCTCTGTTGGGATCTAGCCTGAACGGAGGAGTTGTGGACTGTGGTGACAGTGGTCCCCAACTCTAACTTGCCCCCAAGGACACACACAGCGGGTTGGAGACTTTCCTGTGTCTTAAAGTGTGTATTAGGCGGCAACATCTTTGGCGCCGTTGCCGGGGACAAGTCTTTTGTCCTTGGTCTTGACATTTATTAAATAATTTTAGATCTAATTCTTTAATTCTAAAATTTAATCCTTCAAGTGTTAGCAATTTTTTTTTAATAACCTTAATTTTAAAATTTTATTTATTTATTTATTTATTAGAAGTTTACTTGTTCTCCAAGTGGCGACTCCACTTCAAAAAAAAATATAGTAAGGTATTCTACCTGGAGCCCTTTGGTTTGCTTAGCTCCCTCTTAGATCCTAAAAAGGTTTTTAGAGGAAGTTAAACAAACTTGCTCCCTGTAGAATCTTTACAAGTCTTGGAGAAGAAGCAAATTTCTAATATGCATTTGTGGTTTATCTAAGTAAACCAGCCTTAACAATGAGTAATTATTATGGACCATGTGATTTCTCTAATATTGTTGGTTACACTCATGAAGTTCCAGAGAAAGTTGTTGATAAATTGCCTTCTTTTCAAGGAGACGATGTTACAAGTGCTAAAGCCCACATCAGAAATTTCAATTTATGTATTGCAAGGTGGTGTATGGCACACAACCATGAGGATGTGAAGATGAAACTCTTTGTTTTGTCCTTAGAGGAAGAGGCCATTGATTGGTTCATGGAACATGATGATAACACATTTAAAGACCTTAAGGGAATCATTGAAGCTTTTAATAATAAATGGGGAGATAAGAGGGATCACCATTCCTTGTTAACTATCTTTCACTCTAGCCATAAGGAAGATAATGAAACAGTGGAAGGATTTAACAGAAGATTTAATGAATTGGTTAAGAGTCTCCCTCAAGATATTAAGCCTCCTGAAAAGGCCATCTTAATTTTCTACATTCAAGCTTTTGAAGGGGAAATGAGATACCAGTTAAGGGATAAAGAGCCTACAAATGTTAGGGAGGCACAAGACAAAGCTATTAAAATAGAGAAGAATATGCAAGATTCAGGGAAATCAAACGTTCTTGGGTTTTCAAAGTATAGTCCTCCAGAGTTAGATAAATTTAAGAAAGTTGAAAACCAAGAACCTCAAGGTGACTCCATAGATAAGCTCACCCAATTGATTAAACAAATGGAATTGAATCATGCTAATCAGCTAGCTGCCATGCAGGCAAACCAGACAGCATTGCATGATAAGATAGTGGCCATGGAAAGAGATAAAAGTAATAATCATAAGCCAAATGATAGATGGCAAAAAGGTATCCCTAAAGGACCCCCTTATCAAGAAAAAGAAAGACCTCCAAAGCCTATGGAAGCAAACAATTGGTTTGATGATCCAGTAATCCCTTACTGTGGGGCTTGTGATGACTCACATGAGGAAGGGACTTGTCCCATTTTCTTTCAGACTATAAAAGAAAAGTTAGCAGCTAGAGAAAGAATGGAACATGTTAATATGGTTGGTCATGAATGTGTGTTTGACAATAATGAGGATTTATTGGATTCAGTAAAAGATAGTAAGGACATGGTTTGCATGACTAGAAATATGGACAAAGTAGAAGAAACATGTGACCATAACCTTACCCCTAAATTTAATGAGTTTTCAAGTGATGACTTAGGGGGTTGGACAGATGATATAGAGTTTCCATTTCCTATAACAGATATTGTGGATGTACCAGCCCAGAAAGATAAGCCACCTGAGGCTTTAGAAAGTCTTCCTCCAGTCAGTAAAATGCTAGTCCAGTTTCAGTTTGTTTCAGCTTCAAAGTCAGTTAAGGTAGGTCAGAATGAATCAGTTGTGTTTCAAGATGTGAATAATGTACATAGTGTAAAGGCTCATGTTATTTTTATTAGCTTCCCGAAAAATATAAAGGATGGAATCAAGATTAGGGAAGTTAACGAAGTATGGCATGAGCAGTCTCTTGATAGTGTGGACTTTTGGAAAATCTTCAAAGATGTGAGGCACTATCAAAATCACAAAAAACAGGAAAGGGTCAAACGAGCCACAAATCAGGTTTTTCTTCAAAAGGATAAATACTTAGTGTCCTAAGGGACGCTCTCTGTAATGTATCTCTAACCCTTTTCCTTTGCATTTCTTTAAAGTTTTGTATTATTGTATTGGTTTATTCATTATGCATATAGATGTGAATAATTGTATGTCTATTTCATTTTGTATAGCAATTTCATTTATTTATATTGTTTATTGTTTATTTATTG
>LPNX010498005.1:0-63223 GCA_001517045.1 Pseudotsuga menziesii
CCAAGATCCCAAGTTCTACTATGCATTCTCCCATACATCATAATCACTAATATAGATACATCATAATGAAACATAGTGAAATGATACAAAGATATGCCACTCTCGATGTGGCTGAAGTGATCATTCATCGAAGAGCACTCAAGAAGCTTGCACCTCCAATCAAGAAAATCATCATGTGTCAAACGCACACAATCATGAAGATACCAATCAAATATAATCCAGTAACATAGGTGAGGATCCCATGTCTCATAATGCTGCAAGAAAGAATAAGATGTATCAAGATGTCTCATCATGTGTTCTCTTATCCAAGCAATGGATGAAGAACCTCCATCAATCAAAGGAGCCTCCAAGTGGCTCAAGGAAGTGCATCCATGAGTAGAAGTGATACAAAACAATGGATGTAAACGCTGCTCAAAAGGAATTGGTGCACATATCATAGGATCATCATGAAGGGTAGGAGTCTCATACTCCTCATGTGGCACTAACAGAAAAAACCCCTTCACCCAAACTTCACTAGGATGAAAACTGAAAGAAGTAACAATGTAGGATGAAGTGTAATGCACCAACTCATCCTCCAAGTCAGAAAATTGGAAACCTCTCCTCAAGGCTGGTTCCATGTGTGCAGGATCATGTGCCTCTTCCACGAGTGCAAGACTTGCACTATGAGACAACTCGTGTTCTTCTTCATCCATGGCAAGTGTTTGCCATTCAGCTTGCTCATCTTTCAACCCTTCAAACATTTGTAAATCAGTTTGAATCTCATGGTTCACCACACCATGAGGAGTCTCTCTGCTATCATCCATACAAAAATCAGAAACATAGGAAGGAGACCATGAACTTTGCAACTCTTCAAGAAGTTGCTCATTTTGGACCTTAGATTCTTGAAGTGCTTCTTGAGCATCCTTCAGACAATCTTGGGTGGAATTCAATTCATGTTTGAGCTTGCAAATTTCCTCATTATCTCTTATGGAGGCTTCATGTAATATTTCAGCAAGCTCAATCAAATGACTTCTATCAAAAAGCAAACACATGATATTACCTTTAGTTGTTGATGTTGCCTTCTGGATCTTCTCTATGACTCCATTGGAAGTTTGTGCCCCCAAGGGATCATCTCTCCAAACCAATTGGGACACAAGTGCGCTAGTGACTTGGAGAATGGCTAGAGCCTCCTGAATCTTCTTGTCATTCATCTTGAGCGACCCTTTAAAATGGGAAAGCTTATGAAAAGAAGCCTTCTCTTCCTCTAATACATGATCAACCTCATGAAGCTCATGTGGTGATGGTGAGATTGATCCTAGGTCCTCTTCCTCTACTGCAAAATCTTCATCTTTTCCAGACTCGTGGGAACTTGTACTTGCAGTATTCTCATCAAGTGGAATCTTTATGTCACCAACATATAGGAATGGACATTCATCAGTAAATGTCTCTCCATGGCACCCATCAGTAGGTATCCCTCCACTATAGCATCCATCAGTAGATGCTATTTGATCCATGTTCTCAGTGAGAGATGCCTTTGGTTGATTCTCAATAGAACAAGTGATAGCTTCGTTATGCTGATAACCATCATTAGTAAGGATTGTGATCTTATCCTTCCCAGCACTGGTGTTGGCCTCCTCATTTCGCTCCTCCAAACATATATGATTTTCTCTCCAAGGTCTCTTGCAAGAAGGGCATAGACCTTTCTTCACTAACTCCACATCTTCATTCTTGGGCTTATACCCAAACAAAGCATTCACAAAAAATTCAAAAGGAACTTTTGAGTATGACTTCATTGTAACATCATATGCTTGATATTGTTGGGGCAAGGTCTTGCAAGTTTCCCTCCACCATGCTATTTCTTTCAGAGGATCTTTCCTTGGGGGTGTGGTCCCTCTGTCTGCATATTCATTGTACAAGTGGTCACAAGAGTAACCATCATCATCATCTCTAAGTGTGAATTGGGTAGAGATACTGTAACAGGGTTCCTCATCCACATAGCTGCCATCATATTGTTTAAAATCATTTACCTCTAGGGCATAGAAAGAATACTCTTCCTCATACGGCTCATACTCTGAATCTGAACAAGACATGGCTCTTACAGCTCGCAAGACTTATGAAAATTACTTGTTTTCCAACTGGTTTAACTCGCTGAGTTTCCAAATCTGCTTTAATGTGACTGAGATTTGAAAAACATTCCAACCCATACACTAAAAGAAATTATTTCCAACAGAGAATGCAAATATCATAGGTCTGGGACTGATAGAAGAGACTCCATGCATTGATTGAATGGCAAGAGCATTGTAGATGACCTTCGCAATGGTGAAATTGTAGCAGCAAAAACCAAGTATACAACTTACCAAAGGTCACAATCTAAACTGAGATAATAAAGGAATGTTGCAGCAGTTGTTTTGGCTTACCAAAGTGCGCTCCTAGCAGAAGCAAAGAGGCCACTAAACTGTCCCCTTCATTGAATGCTACTAAAAAGTTGAGTTTATTGCTATTATATTTGCGCCCAAGAGAGAATGTTTACGACAGTGGGAAAACGGTCCAATGAGCTCGGCTCTCTCTCCACGAGTGGCCCAACCTTCTCCTATTGTCGTAATCTTTTCAATATTCACACGATTTTTCCTCACGAATGGCCGCGACCCTCATACGTAGAAGAGGTTCAGTTTTTTCTTTCAAATTTAGCATGTGAACCGGTCCTCTAGTGACTCTTGGATTCTTCTTTGACGGCTACAACCCACACAGGCGATGGCTTCGTTTCCTGTCAATAGATGACTGCTCAACAAGGACTCGGGTTTCTCCCAGAAATGATGGCTCCAGCTTTATTTGCAAGCAGCAATCTACTTCTTGGTGGCAGCGTCTTCACTCCTTTGAACTGTGATGCATCCTCTCCAATAGCGTCTAGCAGTGGTTGCAAGAACTCCTGTAGGTGACCACCCTTGAGCGTTGTAGTGGACTTCTCGGAGATCTGGGATTGATATATAGTGTTTGTTGAAGATGACCACTTTGTACAACGCACTACAACTTCCTGTAGCAGCTTGTGTATTTTCACAATGGTCTTCAATTCAGTGTTGCCTTATAAAGTTATGCTCAGGCCCCGAACTCAGTCAAACAGAGATTCACTGCCCCTCCTTAACAGTCAAGATCTCAACCATCCAAGCAACATGGGAGAGAGGGTATCAGTGTGCCCTTCCCCTTAAGATGACAGCCCCTTTAATGAAAAACACAGTAGCAGATAATGAGTACAACTCCTGTAGGAACTCAACCCCAATAGCCCACCATAGTGTCTCGACTCTCAGTATCTAGTGATGATTCCACCGGAAATATAATGCTCAAAACAGTAGTAACTCGGCCTCTTTCCTGGAAGATGATAGAAGACTCAAGTGGATATACGTCTGCCCTTTCAACAGTTGTGCCCTCTTCACATTACAGTCACCGTCCACCACAGTATAGTCGCCCTTCAACAGAGATATACAGCAGTGGCAAGCTAATCTTCTATCCCCACGACTTAGACCACAGAAAGTGAGTGCCCTCCTCAGATTTTTGTGGCAGATAAAGATGATACTTTCTCGAAGAATGCACCCTCCAATAAAGATAATAACAGAGACACAAGTGCGCCCTCTTAGGACAATGTTCTTCTTCAAATGTGTGGTGTGCCCTTCATTTTTTATCACTGGCAGCCAAAAGATGAATGCAGCTTCAAAAATAAATTTGACCCTCTCTTGCTCAATTCGGTTCTCCTATGAGCCCGTCGATCTTCTTCACGCGATTTCGGGTTCTCTTCCTTCAGTAAGTGCTGCCCCACGATGAACTCGACCTCTCCAGGAATTTGGCCCTAGCAAACACGGTCTTCCACAAGGAATTGGTCAAGCAAGAAGACAATGGACTGAAAATGTCAAATGAAGCTCGGTTGGAAACCCTGGTTGTGGGTGCATTTCCCATCAGGATGGCAAGATCACCAGCTCTGATTTTTGAAATTAAATGCACATGTGAAATGGAAACCCTCAATAGCTTCCCATTCAGGCTGGCAGGAAAACCAGCTCTGATACCACTGTAATATCCCCGATCTGGGATGATCACAAAATCTATGAATTTGTCAACCTTAATCAATTTTACATTGATTTATAACTTTCACCAGCAACATATATTCTCATAGACATTTCATCAAACGCTTTAGACACATTCCATAACACATCACAATGGCGAGATAATATTGGCACCTTTATTATGACCAACAATGAGTAAACAGTACAATAATTATGGCTATGATATCAGCTACCAAGATACAGTCAAGAAGAACCTGAAAGGTAATGCCAACCCGGATGATGAAGCTCCAATGAAGACCCTGAATGGATCCTCCCCCTTTGTCCAGCTAGGGTGGATCCGTCATACCACCGAAACTAGACCAGAATGGATGGATGGAGTTTGCCAACCCCAAACGAAAACTCTAGGCTAACCCCTAGATGGTCTCAAGAACAAATCTCCAAATATTCAAGCATGCCTTTTCCCTTTGCCTCCGCCTCTTTTTATCCTTGGAAAGTCTCCAATACCATGGATAAATACCATGGGCCAATAAAAACCATGTTCTATTATCTACTTGTTGCCCATACCATAGAAAAATACTATAGAACAGCAGAAACCATGCACTGGGTAATTATTACTTCCCCTTAGCCAATAATTATTTTCTCCTTATTTGTCACCATTAATAATTTTCTAAATGCTTCTTAAGTGACCTTGGTCTATTTTCCTTAGGCCAAAATTGGGGACATTACACTTTCAATCCTTGCCATGAATCACTTGAGACCATACTAGCCATTGCCTCTCTTACCTTCAAAAGCCTCCTGAAGGTGAGGTAGTAGCTACCAAATCTAGTCTTCGCAATCTTCAATAGCTCCAACCTAGAGTGATTGCGAAAAATGTGGTGTGCCATGCTATGATTGGTGATAAATTTTATCATTTTCTTGCCTCTCTTGTACAAGGCACCAATCCATCGGTAACTAGGGTCCTTCATCTTAACAATATCATGCATCAAAAGGTTCAATGTGTGAACCAAACACCTTGACCAAAATATGTTGGGATACTTATCCTCAATGATTGCTCCTGCTGCCTTGCAACTAGCAGCATTATCTGTGATGACTTGAATGACATTGTATGGCCCAATCGTTTGAATGGTGTCAAGTAAAGGCTGTGCTATATTGATACCAGTCTTGTAGCGATCTGAGTAGTCATGAGCTGAAAGGAAGACCGCACCACTAGCAGACACACCAAGAATATTTATCAATGGCTTGCCTTTAACACCTGTCCACCCATCCGATACAATGGATACCCCATATAACGACCAATCATTTGTAAACTTTCCAAGAGCACTATTGATTTTGGCTCTTTCCCTGTCAAGTCCCACGGTTCTAGCTTTCTCATACCCAGGGCTCCTATATCCTTTAGGGGCACCATTGATGGCTTGTACCATTTCATGCCAATAGGGTGAGCAAAGAACATTGAATGGCACACCACATGCATAGAGAAACCTGTAAACTTTTGCATTCACGTCATCTCTACAACCAAGGTCAAGGAAATTTGATAATGTTTTTCGCATAGGGGAGAATCCACTAGCATGGGTGGATGATGATCCAGATCCACCACTAAACATTCTCTGTGGGGATTCAAATTCGACCCTTGATCTCTTGGAATTGTTTTGAGCGGCCTCTTCTTCCATCCTGTATTTGTTTCTTTCTTTACTTGGCACTTTGTCACATATTTTGACTCCAATAGCCTTACCTTGATCACATGGCATAATCCCACACAAATGCTTTCTCACACGGGTATATGAACCTGTGTAAGTTTTATTACAATGGAGGCATGTAAACTTTGTGGTTCCACCCCCTCTCCCTCCCCCAAGCCTTGTCACATACTTCCACAAAGGTATTGTGTCTTTTTTGGCCCCTCATCACTCTCAATCTCCTCCTCCTCCTTCTCCTCCTCTCCCTTTTCCTCCTCCTCTCCATGGTATGTGCGGCTCCCTATCTCTTCATCCTCATCATTGCCACCACCAAATCTACTTCCCACCACCACCATCATGAGAAGAATCGGAACCAACCACAAAAACCACATACCCATCATGCTTGTTGATTCAATATGAGAATCACTTCTTGCCTACAATAAAATGATGGAGAAGAAGAAGTTGGAAAGGGTAGGAAAAAAACACATACAAGATTTAAAATTTTAACATAGTGAAATATTTTTTTCAAAAACAAACAAAGATTGGGTTTTTGGAGCCTACCTCTTTAGCTCTTCAAGGATGGTTGAATGTCTCTATGGAAGCCTTCAATCTTCCTTCCAAGCTCTCACAAATAGAAGCTTCCAATCTCCCCTCCAATCTCCCTTCCAAGCTTCTACAAATTTGCTCTCAAACAACTAGCAAAGCCACTCAAAGCCCTAGCAAGAAAAATGAAAACAAGCAATGAGCAATAGAATGAGTCCAAATAGAGGCCAATAGTGTTTATAAACACTAATTAAACCTTAGGCAACCATCAAAAAACAATTTTTTTCCATAAAAAAAAAATGAGAATTTTTTTTTTCTTCACGCGAAATCGGTCAGGGAGCGATTTCGGGAGCGTTTTTTTGGCTGAGGAATCACTCCGGGAGCGTCAATTCTGAATCGATTCCCTCAATGATTCCGAAATTTCAAGGAGCGTTTTTATTTGCTAGGAATCGCAATTCCGAAAATCGCTCCTGGGAGGAATCGATGAGGAATCATCAATTCCTCCCGGAGCGCGAATCGGGAGCGATTCGTGAGGGGGAGGAGTGATTCCCCACAGCTTAGCTCAGTAGTATTTTATATTTATGCCTAGGTCAAATCTGGATGAGGATGTTTTCCCTTTCCATTATAAAGTTTTGAGCTTGTGTAGACGGGTAAATCTGACAGATCTTGCATCATTTTATTGTTTTATTTTTTCAACCTCTTGTTCTGAGTTTTGTTGGTGACATTTTGGGCATTTTCTCCTACTACTTACATGATCTTAGTTGCTGATTTTCAGATTTGTTCTCATTCATTTGGTGCAGCAAATTGTGCTAACAATCCCTGAGGGATAGCTTGCTTGGTTTGACCCTTCCTACTAGGACGCAATTGTTAGAGATAATGCTTCCATTAGTGCATCTAGATTTGGTCTGAGATTTGTTAGGGTTGTTAGAGATTGTCGAGATATTCTCTCAACCTATCTCTCCAAGATTGGAATAAGTTAGATCTGATAACACTTATATAAGTGTGTTGTATTTGAGTTTGAATGTAATACAATTTATTATTTTGTGTGAATTATGGCTTCTATTAACTTTTCTTATTTGGTATTAGAGCGTGGCTGGGCTTATTTCCATAACAAGATTGCCCAGGAAAATGTGAGAGCCTTGTCAGCGGATTGTCTGTAAATATGTGTGAGAGTGAAGTGATATTGTAAGTTTTATCTGTGTGTGTTTTTTGTTATTCTATTTCTGCGTGCAAATAATGCAAATAAAGCAACTGTGCAAATAGCCGTGAGAGGAAGGGGCGCCATCAGGTTAAAGTGCCATATCACCGTGTGACCAAATTGCTTCCCAATACTTTGCCTGTGCTACAACAAAAAGGATCGAAGTTGCTATGAGTTTCTCTTCTGCCATTCTGGTTGCAAGAGACCCTGCCGTCTAGAAGAAAGTCGTGCTGCCACCGTGGGGGAGAAACGAATAATCGCTGCTGCTCTATCTTATCGCGATCCATTTTCCCTTTCAATTAATAGAAAAGAAGCCGAGAGATCTTTTGCAGAAGATTTGTATAGTGATCACATATGTATGTTAAGGGCTTTTTAGGCTTGGCAACTTGCAACGCTGGGTGCTTGAGAGGTCCAGTTTTATTGGCCTAAATTCTTATCTTCATCATCATTAAAAATGATGGAAATTATGTAGAACCAACTTGGTGATTAATCATTGGCAGTGAGATAGTAGTAGTATCAATTCAGGGTCTCACTAGATTAAAAGCCATGAATTGTAAAGACACCCCAGTGGAAAGAAGTCTTAAAAGTTGCATCCAGATAGTGACAAACTTATTATTAACTATATATTGACATTATTTTTATTGTGTGTGCATCCTCTCTCCAATCCATGAAGAGTTTGTGTTTCTTAATGAATACAGCGAGCTATGTATGTCAGCAAGAACACTGTGTTGCCTCTTGGAGAAGAAAGAGTTTATGTGTGTTTGTTAGTTTGTGAAGGTCACTTGTATGACTATATTCTGGATATGTTCAGTATCTAGAGTACTCTTCTAGATCCTGTTGGATTTAGTGAGCTATGTGTTCAACAGATGGGAGTATCTCCATAGATCAGTCAGTTACTTGGCTACTTCTTTGCCAAACTCAGCGAGCTATGTACTTTGGCATAGTTAAGTATTCAATATTGTTAGTCACTATAATTTCTTCATTGATGATTAGAAGTTGCTACATCTTAGATGAGTCAAGTGGGAAGCTCAAAGTTGTGGAGAAGAAAGATCGTAAACCGGAGATTTCAGAGTGGTGTAAGTGCTGATGAAGACCAGTGAGACAAGATTCAGTATTGTATTTTCTGTTTTGCAATTGTGTTTTGTAGTGTAAGCATTGAAGGGGAGTGTTAGAAATAATGCTTCCATTAGTGCATCTAGATTTGGTTTGAGATTTGTTAGGGTTGTTAGAGATTGTTGAGATATTCTCTCAACCTATCTCTCCAAGATTGGACCTAGTTAGATCTGATAACACTTATATAAGTGTGTTGTATTTGAGTTTGAATGTAATTCAATTTATTATTTTGTGTAAATTATGGCTTCTATTCACTTTTCTTATTGTAATGTCCAAGGAGTTCGTGGGATCCATTCCCACCAAGTCCTATGGGGTTACCAACTACTATTGTGGCTGGTTGTTAATGCCATCCTCCATTTGGAAAACTGGGGAAGAAGGGGAATCTACCGAGCACTAGCAAGGTACCAGTGTCCTCTCTCTAAATTCCTGTTACATGGGAGGGTGAGGGATATTTAGAAAAAATACAGTATAGTACATAATTTAAAAGTGTACTTTATCACTCTCAAATACAGGGGCACATTTTGTGGGAAACACTATCCAATCCTGAAGAACATTATTTGTCTTAGAATTTAAGTGGATACTTTAACATGTGGCATAAGATCATATGGCAAAATAAAAAGAAAGAAGAAAGGAAAAAAAATTTGGATCAAATTATGCTTCCAACCGAGGAAGTGATACAAGAATCCGATACTCAACGAACTGCTTTGTTGCAGTCAAATAAGTGTTGACTTGAGCCTTTTCAGAGTTTGATAACTATAAATTTGTTCCTGGAGGAATTTCTGTGTTGGTCATCAGACAAATATGTCCAAAAGAATCATATTGGACTAAGAGACTCACAACTGAGACATACCATGACCATTACACTTAAACTCACTGCAGCATTTAATCATTAAACCCATTAGAGCATTCACAGTTGATTCACTCACAATCACCGCAAGAGCTGTTCAAGTCATTAACATTCTGGAGTAATCAATCCTTGAAATCCCATAGTTACCTATTTAAAAATGTTTTCAGTTTCTTCCATGAAATAAGAATCAATATCAGGACAATGAATGTGGGTGGTTCATTTCCTGCACGGAAGTTGAAGAAAGGACAAAAGAAGATCCATATGATGGTGGTGGATTTGTCTTTGTTTCTAGTTGTTTCGGTATGTAAGTGAAGTTGATCCATGTGGATGATTTTCTAAACTTTCTTGTGGTATTGTGATAATGCCTCTGCAACTACTTCTGTTCATTGCACCAAGAGGTGCTTTCTACAGCTTTGGTGGGTGAGATGTGTTACATCTGTAACACATGTAGGATATACACACACACACACACACAACATAGATTCACAATTAAAATTATAAAAAAAATATATGTATTAAAACATAAATACAATTACCAAATATAATATTTTACAAAACTAAAGGCATATTTCTTTAAAATTGGAAATTTTTTGTTACAAGAACATCACCAGAATTGATATTTTTAGTTGTTTTGGAATTCTAGATGCATTGTTTAATTTCAAGTTTAATAATAATGTTGAATCTCATTGGTACTTTACAAGCATTGCACAGAGAATAATTAGGTGCATCTACAACTATATGACAAGAAAATAATTAGCTGAATCTACTGTCATATGTTACAGCTGTAATGTTAATAAATTATATTAAAAAATGGGACGTCATTAAAAATGAAAAACTAAAACAATAAAAAAGAGCACTATAATAAAACCAGCATAGATCCATCTTAAGTCCGTATCTGCCAATCGCCAAAAGGAGTCAAATCCCTTGAGTTGCAAACATTTCCTCAAATTTTGCACTTTAAAAAAATGCTTGCACTCGGTAAACAGGGGGTTTGATCCCTTTCAATACTAGGTATCTAAGGTTAAGATGGATCTATGCTGGTACAACCCAAGCCATAGCTTGACTCCTTTGAAAATATCTCTTATCTATGCAGTCCATTCACCCATCTTCTTCATCTCACCCCGTGATATCTACTTTTAGAGCTCTTTGCAGACTTCATGGTGAAGAATGAGTTGCAGAATTACTTGTCAAAAGTTCACAAAGTTCGTGATATGTGTGACGAAATGTCATATATGATCACATATACAAAATCTCGTATACAATCACATGAAATACGGTCCTCTTTATCTCCTTAGCTTCAAAGGATCTTTTTCTGTCACAAAATATTCCCCTCTTTTCCTGTAACGAAGAATCCTTCCCCTCTCATGTAATATCCCCTAAATAGGTCCGCCTATAATGAAGAAGAAGACATGTTAATCAGCGGGCGGACAGTGTTCTTCCCAATTTATATCTGCCGGTTCCTTATTTGTCACCCTTACTCATCCTAGTTATAGAAAACATATTGGTCCATTCGGTCAAAATCCAACATAAGGCATGATGTATAACTGTGTATGAACACAGGGCTCTAACCTCTAGGATATGAAGTTATCTTATCCTGGGATATTTTCTGAGTTTTTCCGAGTTATTTTCCTTTACAATTATGTTATACTTTAACAGTGAGTTTTTGGTTATGATATGCTTCCATGTATTTGTCAACTCTTTGCTTATCAAGTGCTTGAGTTATTCTTCATTGTAATTTTGGTTGCAGGAAGAGATTCTGTCAACATCGAGGAAAATTGCTTCTGATCTTTTGTCGAGGGCAAATATTGAGATCCCAAAGAGGATGAATATCTTATAAAGTATCTTGAATCTGACTATGCATAAGCATTAGCTGTGGCATGGAATATATCAATCTAATTCGAACCTTATGACAAAAACGTGGGGATGAAGTATACATCCATACATAGCCATTGCCATTAAAACTTATGAATAGCATGAACAAACATGCATGCTAAGCTTCTGAAGAGCACGAACAAACATGCATGTGGAAATTTTATGCTGTATATGTTAGATAGTGATCATATATCTTCACATAAATGTTTGTTAGAGAATTTTATGTTTCTCAATTGATTTCTTTGCCTTGTTTTATAACCTTTTTTTCTTTTTGTGTGTGATTTTGCATCATAAAATCAGTTTAGTTATTGCTTTTAAGTAAAAAATATTGTTTAATGTTCTATATGTTGGACACAATGCCACACTGAGAGGGGGGGTGAATCAGTGTGCTAGCACTCTTGACCAAATTTCACTTCTCAAAGCTTAAACAGAGTTCATCATTCATATTAACATTCATCAATTAATCATAAAAGACACATCACAAACAAGTATAGTAAATTTTATTTATAATATGATATGAATTACAATGAAGACTTCAATCTTTGCGATTACATCAGTACCAACTGAGTCCTGACTGAAGAGCACCAACCCCTATTCCAAGGCCCATCCTAGTTTTCTTCGCTTCAACTAAGAAGAGGTTGAGGTATTCAAACCTCGAAGTGCAAAAATCATGTTGCCAACACTATCATCGATCAATCATCTGCTCAATCATCTTGTCACTGTCAATTAAGTCAAAGCAATCTCTGTCATGTCATGGATGTCATTGTCAAATCAAAGTCAATGACACTGCTGTCACAAGTCATCAACTACTGTTATCATTCTCTGATCACTGTTGCTCTATCAGTCAAGTCATCCAAGGAGTCTGCTTATACACTGCTCATGCCAAGATGTCAAGGAGTCTTCTCTACTCATGTCAAGACTTCAAGCATCTGCTCTATTTCACTTCAAACAACTGTCTCTTAAGGCTATCATAGCATGTCACCAGTTACTGTCATTACACATTACAGTCACTGATATGCCAAGGCTGTCACTATCATCAAGGCTGTTGTAATAGTCGTTGACTGCTGTACTATTAAATCAACTCAATCAATCAATTAAATGCCAAGCAGTCATCAACTATGAACTACTTCCAATTACTGACTGTTCATACAACCAATATGTGGTGATTGATGTTTACCTTTTAACACTGAAAACTTCATGCATCATACAAATCAACTACAATCTCACACAGTTACAAGTTCAAATCTGCTCCAAACTTCTCAATCTGGGCTACTATGGGATTGATTCAAAATTGCTCCAAATACCTTTTTTCACATGAGTATTTCCTGCTCTCAAGGATGCTCCTAGATTGTCACAAAAGGACTCTTTAAATCCTCACAAATGGCTACTCAAGTTACAATACGAACTCATCCAAAGTATTGCTCAACAATGGTCCTTTAATTTTGCTATTTAACATAGAGTATGATCTCTGTCTTATAACAGTCCCAAACTATTGCTTATTACAACTCATTAATGAGATAGGGCTGCCAACAATATTAGACATAAGACTGAATCTGTTGATTTTTGTACCTAGGAAAGTGTTCCCCTAGGTGACTTTAGCCTTAGTCACTTAAAAGGGGGAAATAAAGTGACCCTTGCATTAAATGACTTGAGATGAGCATTTAATATGACTTTAGAGCATAAAGTCACTTTTTGATAAATTTAAGTGGGTGAGTGAAATTTATATTTATGAGATTTAAATATGAGCTCTTAATCTCATCCACCGATCTAATCTAATCTCCACAGTTGGATTGAACCCTAGGGTTCTCACCAAAAACGGCAAGGAAAGACCATTTCACTCACTTTTGCAGATTGAAGTGGAGAGAGTTGAGAGAGAAAGTTTCCATTTTTTTTGAGAAAGAGAAAAAAAAATTGCAGCACGCAAATCGAGATAAAAGACAATAGCAAAGAGGGCACAAAAATCAAGGAGAAGACAACAACATTTATTGCTGGTCCATACAGTCCGTACGGTACGGTTTTCAGTACAACAGGCACAATTTTTGAAATATATATATATATATATATATATATATATATATATATATATATTTCTGGGCACGGATTTCGAGGTCTGTACGGTACAGTCCGTATCGTCTGTACAACGACATGAAAATCGAGACAGAAAACAGGAAAAAATATGAGTTTGATTTTTCTTGTTTGGCACGAAAAATAAGACAGAAATTTTCTCTTCCGGGTTGAGATAAGTTGGTCTGAAAATTTCTGAGTTTTGCTGTAAATTTCCTGATAATAAAATACTCTCTCTCTCTAATAGGTTTTCCCCTTGTGGGTTTCCTGGGCAAATTGCCAAAAATTTACTGTCTGAAAATTTCATGGAGTGCATTTATTTATTTTCTGTCATGAAAGATTGAGTTACAACAATGTTTAGTTAAGTCTGAAAGTTTATGTTATTTCCAGCCTTTTAAATTTTTTGGGTTTGGCAATAAACTGACTTATTTTCAACATTTAAACCGGTGGATGAAACTAAGAAAAGTTTACATGGTATCAAAGCTGAGTGGGGCAGAAAATTAATTTTTGCAGACAAAAAAGTAATTTCCAGATTTCAGAGATTTTCTTTTGACAGTAACAACATTTTGTTGAAACTTTTTCTTTGAGAAATATGTCTTCAATCGGGCTGAGAATGGAGGATAGGCTTGATGGGGCAGGGAACTTTGTCCCGTGGAAGGCTCAGATACTGCTTGTGTTGGAAGAGAATGAGCTATGGGATGAGGTAGTCAATCATACTACTGCTCACCCCATTGTCATTCCCGATGCTACCGCAGATCCAGTTGGATTAGTTTCCTTCAACAAGAAAGATATTAAGGCTAGGACGATTATCCTAGATGCTGTTAAAGACCATGTGAATCCACACATTTCAGGGAAGGATCATGCACATGAAATGTGGAGTGCTTTGACCGGCTTGTTTTAGAGCTCAAACGAGAATAGGAAGATGGTTTTGAGGGAGAAGCTGAAAAGTGTCAAGATGGTCAAAGGAGAGGTTGTTATGACTTATCTTACTAGGATCTCTCAAGTGAGAGATGAGCTTGCAGCAGTTGGGGTGGTTGTTCCTAGTGCTGAGTTAGTGCGGACAACCTTGAATGGGGTGTCACAACCTTGGGCTGTGTTTGTACAGGGCTTTGGTGGCTAGGGAGAACCTACCTACTTGGGACAGAATGTGTGATGATTTTGTCCAGGAGGAGACTCGGAGGGGTCTTGTAGATTGCAGTGCTTCTACCAGTAGGGTGGATGAGGACGATGTGGCCTTGACAGCAAAGGGGAAGAAGAAAAACAAGAAGGGTCCCAAGATGGGTGGATGAGGACGATGTGGCCTTGACAGCAAAGGGGAAGAAGAAAAACAAGAAGGGTCCCAAGATGGGTGGGGCCAAGCAGCAAGATGTGTAGAAGAAGGATCTCAACACTGTAAAGTGCTTTGCTTGTCATAAGATGGGACACTATGTTGGGCAGGGTCCAAACAAGAAGAAGAAGAAGCAGTGGTAGACAACAGCTTCAACGGAGGTCGATGACTTTGCAACGAGATTTCAGAGAGAGTTTTCTTTGTGCACTGGGCATATTGATAGAGAGAGAGCATCTATTATCACTAGTGCGGATGTTGATAGAGAGAGGGAGTTTTCCTTGGTGACAGACCATTCCTACAGTGCATCTACTTCCAACACTTGGCATATTGATAGTGGAGCTTCGAGCCACATGACAAGTGCTCTTGAGATGTTCTCCAAGCTTTCACAGTCTGAGACTGATGTGGAGGTGGTGTTGGGAGATGAATCAACAGTCAGAGAAGTTGGGCATAACCATTACCTTTCAGAGGGAGTCCATGAGTCCCATGGTGTTGAGAGATGTATTGTATGTACCTGGGTTGAAGAAGAACCTGGTTTCAATATCCATGATTGAGGATCAGGGTCTTGGGGTGTCCTTCCTAGATGGACATGTGCATGTGTTTCCCAAGACTGCTGCACTATCTGCTTCAGTTGCCATTGGAGTTAGATGTCGAAAACTATACATGCTCTTATTTCAACCTCATCATGCCTTGGCACAGAACATCGACAGTGAGCTTTGGCATAGGAGGATGGCTCGCTTGCATCATCCAGCTTTGGGGTTGTTGAGACATATGGTTACAGGTTTACAAGAGTTCAGCTCAGAGCGTAGTGATGTTTTTAGGGGGGGTGCTTTGGGAAAGTACACCAAGACTACTTTTCCTAGCAGTGACAGCAGGTCATTAGGGATTCTTGATTTGATACATTCATATTTGTGTGGACCGATGTCATCTGTTTCCTTGAGAGGATATGAGTACTATGTGACATTCATTGATGATCATTCCAGGAAGACTTGGATCTACTTCCTGAAGAGCAAGAAATCTGAGGAGGTCTTGCAAAGGTTCCAAGAGTTCAAAGCTCTTGTGGAGAACCAAACAGGAAGGAAGATCCGAGTGCTCATATCAAATAACGGGGGTGAGTATACCTCCAAGGAGTTCGATGGATATTGCAGACAGAAGGGTATCAAGAGGCAGTTGATGGTTCCATAGACTCCAAAGTAGAATGGAGTGGCAGAGAGGAAGAACGGGTCTATTGTTGGATCAACTAGATCTATGTTACATGACCAGTCACTTCCTTTCTTTCTTTGGGTTGAGGCATGCTACACAGCTGTATATCTT
The DNA here is from genome assembly GCA_001517045.1 of Pseudotsuga menziesii. Classification (NCBI taxonomy): domain Eukaryota; kingdom Viridiplantae; phylum Streptophyta; class Pinopsida; order Pinales; family Pinaceae; genus Pseudotsuga; species Pseudotsuga menziesii. The sequence continues at coordinate 15,974 of LPNX010498005.1, forward strand.
CAAAATAGGAGTCCCCATCGTGCCATGGGGAACATGACACCTGAGGAGTGTTTCACAGGCAAGAAGCCTGAGGTCAGCCATTTTCGCATATTTGGTATTTTGCCTTACTCTCATGTTCCTTCTAAGAAGAGGATAAAGTTGGAGCCCACTGTAGAGAAGGGCATCTTTGTGGGCTATGATGAGACTTCGAAGGCCTTCTGTATTAACCTTCCTTCTCAGAGGAAAGTTGTTGTGAGGAGGGATGTGAAGTTTGAGGAGCGAGCCATCAAGAAGTCGAGAGAGTTGGAGCAGGGAGAGCAGCAGGTTCCTGCACCTCAGGCAATTACACAAGTACCATCAGTACAACAGACAAGATCACAGGTTTTCAGAGTTATTGGACCACACAGTGGAGGCACATGTTCACCAGGTTCAGTGGTTCAGCCAGCAGGGTCTTCGGGGACAGGTTTTGGGTCTCAGATTATAGGTTCACCGTATAGAGGAATAGGATCACAAAGTTCACCATTTGTTGGTACACCAACTTCTGGTTCATAGGTTACTGGGGTTTCTACCTTTGGTAGTTCTTCAGATGAGGACAGACCAATGTGGGAGCAGCCTCCAAGGAAGAAGACACCTAACTGGCTTCGAGACACCTTGAAGGAAGCTCAGGAGTTTGGGACACCAAGAGAGCCAATGAAGTCTATTCAGATGCCCGATAGATTGGGCATGCTTTTGATGTCTAGTTTGCGTGATTCATAGCCTTCTACTTTTGAGGAGGCCTCCTAGCATCATGTTTGGCGAGATGCCATGATGGATGAGTACCATTCCATCATGAAGAACGATGTTTGGGAGATAGTTCTGAGACCTGCGGGGAAGTCAGTGGTGACTTCTTGGTGGCTTTACAAGCTAAAGCATGCTGCGGATGGTAGTGTGGAGAAGTACAAGGCCAGGTTTGTAGCGTGGGGTTTTTCACAGGTTGAGGGTGTGGATTATGATGAGACCTTTGCGTCGATTTCTCGGTATACTTCGATCAGGGCTTTGATTTTCATTGCTGCGAAAATGGGTTGGAAGATCCATCAGATGGATGTGAAGACCGCATTTATCAATGGAATCATACAGGAGGAGATTTATGTTGAGCAACCTCAGGGCTTTGAGATTCATGAGAGAGAGTCTCATGTTTGCAGGCTAAAGAAAGCCTTGTATGGGCTGAAGCAAGCTCCTAGAGCTTGGTACTCTATGATCGATTCTTACTTGCAGAGGATGGGGTTTCAGAAGAGTGAAGCATATCCAAATCTTTATTTCATCATGGTTGGAGATGATCCGCTTATTCTCATGTTATATGTTGATGACTTATTTATCACATGGAGAGAGACCCATTGCAGCTTGCAAGAAGGATCTTGCTTCAAAGTATGAGATGATAGATATTGGGTTGATGCACTATTTTCTGGGATTGGAGGTTTGGCAGGAACCTGGACATATTTTCCTGGGATAGGGAAAGTATGTTGTTGATATTCTGAGGAGATTTAGGTTGGTGTCGACACCGATGGTCACCAACTAGAAGAAGCTTCATGCTTCCGAGGGAGAGTTGGTGGATCCTACTTTATACCTTCAGCTCATTGGTTCATTGATGTATCTGGTCAACTCTTGGCCAAATTTGTGTTTTGTGGTGAACACTCTCAGTCAGTTCATGGTTGAGCCTTGGAGAGTGCACTGGATAACCGCAAAACATGTATTGCGATATCTAGCAGGGACCGTGGATTTTGGTCTGGACTACAGGAGGTCAGATGGGATCAGGTTGATTGGCTTCATAGATTCAAATTGGGAAGGCAGTGTGGCAGACCAGAAGAGCACTTTCGGATGTTATTTTAGTTTAAGCTCGACAACAGTGTCGTGGTTCAGTTGGAAGCAGAAGTCTATTGCTTTGAGTTCTGCAAAAGCTGAGTATATGGCAGCCAATCAAGCCAGTTGTGAGGCGTTGTGGCTTCACAAGTTGCTGGTGAATTTATTTGATCAGGAGCTGAGGCCTACGCTGATCTACTGTGACAATTAGAGTTGCATCCATCTCTCTGAGAGTCCAGTATTTCATGACCGGTCAAAGCATATTGAGATCAGGTATCATTTCATCCGAGATTATGTTCAGAGAGGAGTAGTGACTCTACAGTACATTTCCACTGATGAGTAGGTTGCAGATATTCTGACGAAATATTTGGGGAGGGGCAAGTTTGTTTTCTTCAGAGACAAGTTGGGAGTGGTGCAGAACACCTTCCTCGGTAAGACGGAGTGTTGACTTTTGTACCTAAGAAAGTGTTCCCCTAGGTGACTTTAACCTCAATCACTTAAAAGGGGGAAATAAAGTTACCCTTGCATTCAATGACTTGAGATGAGCATTTATAATGACTTTAGAAAATAAAGTCACATTTTGATAAATTTAAGTGGGTGAGTGAAATTTATATTTATGAAATTTAAATATGACCATTTAATCTCATCCATCGATCTAATCTAATCTCCACTGTTGGATTAGATGAACCCTAGGGTTCTCACCAAAAAGGCAAAGAAAGGCCATTTCACTCACTTTTGCAGATTGAAGTGAAGGAGAGAGCTGAGAGAGACAGTTTCCATTTCTTTTGAGAAAGAGAAAAAAAATTGCAGCACGCAAATCAAGGGAAATGACAGCAGTAGAGAGGGCACGAAAATCAAGGAGAGGACAACATCATTTATTGCTGGTTCGTACGGTAGGGTTTTCAGTACATCAGGCATGATTTTCGAGGCAGATTTTTGGGCACGATTTTTTTTCTGGGCATGGATTTCGAGGGCTATACAATCAGTCCGTACAGTACAGTTCGTACAACGGCATAGAAATCGAGGCAGAAAACAGGAAAAAAAATCTGAGTTTGATTTTTCCTGTTTGGCATGGAAAACGAGGTAGAAATTTTCTCTTATGGGTTGAGATAAGTTGGTCTGGAAATTTTTGAGTTTTGCTGTAAATTTCCCGATAATAAAATACTCTCTCTCTCTAATAGGTTTTCACCTTGTGGGTTTTTCCTAGGCAAGTTGCCAAAAATTTACTGTCTGAAAATTTCATGGAGTGCATTTATTTATTTTTTGTCACGAAAGATTGAGTTACAACAATGTTTATTTAAGTCTGAAAATTTATGTTATTTTCTGGGTTCGGCAATAAACTGAGTTATTTTCAACATTTAAACCGATGGATGAAACTGAGAAAAACTTATAATATCAACCTTATACACAGTGTTGCCAACAATATTAGACATAGGGTTGATATCAACCTTATACACAGTCAAAGTTGTTTTCAAATGGATCATCATAAATACCCAATGACATCCCTGTCACAGAAGGATAAAGATAACCAAAGAATCACACACTCACTTACTGATCCATACATTGACCTATTGTTCCCACACCTCAAAGTTCGCTACCTCAGGGAGATGCCTGGAATTCAGAGTAAGAAAAATACTTTCATCTTTTACTGCGACTACCTCAATAGACGAATTTCAGAGCTAAAACCGAACCTTTTGTTATGACAATAAATGAGGACGTTAGCCTCATATTTATAATGATTTTCCTTAGTATTTTATTGGGGTGACATACCAAATAATATTTTTTTATGTTTTAAATTCTCTTTTGTTTGGTCGGCTGACCCAAAAAGGTGGGGTACATCAACTTCAGAACTTCATATCTCTTCAACCGTAAGGAGTTAGGAGACGCTCCACATATCACCGAAAATGGCTTGACAAGGACTATCTCCCTATGATGGGGATTATTTGCAATTACTTGGTCTAATACCCTTAAATTCTTCAATTCTTTTAGGACGTCAAAATCCTCATAAGGATGTCAAAAACAAAACCATAAACCAAGTTGGGTTAAAGGGTTAACAACCAAGGTCAAGGGATTCAATGGACATCATCAAAAGCATGAGGGCTTCAATGGTATTCACATCCATAGAATTCATATCAACAGGGAGGAGGGCTACACCATATACTCATCATGTCAAGTGTATCAAGGACCCCAGAACCACCAATCAAGTGTGAACAAGGACTTTTTCAAGAATATCATCATCATTGTTTTACAAGATGGCTTCAAAGACTTCAAGGGCTTCAACATTTCAAGAGGGTGTAATGAGCTTCTGGCTTCAACATCATTATGTCAATGACTTTAAAGCATTTCCTATCAACAAATGACCATAAGGAATTTCCAAGGATGTATATGCCAAGCTCCATCATGTGCACATGTGTAAGGACACTTGTAAGGGAATCTCAACCATGTGTAGGGTTTCAAGACACAAGTCTTTGTCTTTATCATTGAGTCTTTGTCTTAGTCATTCACTTAGTTTGCCATGTCATCAACAACCACAACCTTTGTCATTAATGGCTTGACATCAGTGACAACCATGTTCAATAAACTCCCCCTTTGTAATTGATGGCAACACCTCTTCAAATACTCTCCCCTGTTGACATTAATGACAAAGGGTCAATTAAAAACTTCACAATGCCCAAAAAAGTTTTATTTTTGAAAACTTCTTGAGATCAATCTAAGATGTATGCTCCCCCTTTCATGTAGACTTCTTCATTTACTAAGCTCCCCCTGAGTTCTTGCTGGTATGTTCATTACTATCTTCAATATGCTGCTAGTTGTTCTTCTCAAGATATTTAATTGATGTCTTCATTCATACAATGATAAAAATCTCGATAACCAGCTCAATATAAGTCATGTGATCAGATACCAACAAGTGTTTCTTGAAGGCATCTTTGTCAATCATATCCAAGGCTAGAGAGAGTCATTGAAACACTTTATGGATACTATAAGAAATGCATCAACCATCATCTTAGTAAATTCATAAAAGGTAAACATGTATCAAGGATAATTCTCCAAATATCACCATGTTGCTTCACTTAATTTTCTTCAGAGAAAGTTCACGAGATCACTGCAAATGACTCTTGCTCCCCCTATCAACATGCCAACTGTAGCTACAATCCATGGACCTATTTCACTGCTTGGAGCTACCATCATTTACCCTTGATTCCATCCTCCAAACTCCATGAACTCAAGGTGTGTTAAGGTCTTTGAAAGTCCTCAAGCTTGGTTTGCCATATGGCAGCCATCTTCTTTGAACTGATCAAATTCATTCACATTCAACAAAACATTATTTTTCACCCATACCTAAGAGTGTCCTTGACTTTGAGCACCTGTATTTTGGGCTTCAAATCTTCGTGCATTATTTTTCTTCCATGGTTCATAGGTTCTCTTTGTTGATGTGTATGAGAGACTCATCATAGGTTTTCTTCTTGTACTTGCACAGTCTTGGGTTTTGTAACCAAAACCAGAGCAATTGTAACATCTCATGGTGTGGCAATTTGCAACAATATGGCCAACACGGTTACATGTCAACATCTAACCATATTGTTGGGAGGCCCAACACTTCTTGCATGGTATCTACAATCCAATGCCCTATGACCAAAATCATTACATGAGTAGCAATAACCATTGAAATTGTTTTCATATTTGGGACTTTGGTTCCATCTTGGAATTGTTTCCCTTCTAAATCTACTTTGAGGAGTGGGCCCAACTTCTTGACATCTTTTTGATCTTTTGAGGTCTTCTTTGTGTTGTGTAGGTGGAGCTTTGCTTTCAATTTTGGACATCGAAGGACCTGCTTTAGGAGTCTTTGGGGACCAAGTGCCAAATTCAAATTTTTCTCCTTCCTTATTGTAGCCAAGCCTTGATTTGTCAAATGGAGGTCTTTGACTCTCCAAGATCTCATCCAACATAGCTGCACTGTTTTTTAACTTGACACATGCATCTGTCTTTTGATTCTTATTTCTAAGATCAACAACTTCCATCTCAAGCTTCTGACAAATCTTATATTTCTCATTCAATTTGTCCTTTAAGACTTCTTCTATTCTTTTGTCTGCATCCAAGTGAGTATTCAAATCAATATTGGTCTTTCTTGTTTCTCCAAGCTCTTTTGGGTCTTCACTAGACTCTCCTTGTTGACTGGTCAATGTGGTGTTTAATCCTTCAATTTAATCTACTTTGTCTTCTTGTTCATCTTATAAACTTGTCTTCTTGTGATTGTGTTTCTTGAGCAGATCCATTGACTTCTCATGGTACTTTTAGAATGACCCCAAAATCTTCCTTTTTAACCTCAAATTGTATTTGATATCAATGTCCATCAAAATGCATGCTAAGAAATCATTTTTAGTATCTTCAAGATCATTTTCAATCCTATCACAATCAAAGCCACTGCAATCAGAATGACCCTTACCTTCACTGGTGTCTGAAACTTGCTCTTCATTTTCTGCTTGCTTTACATATTCAATGGGCTTGACTTCTGTTTTCATGTTTGTGTCTTGGTTTCCTCTTTGGTGCTTACTTTCCATCTTAAACCATGGGTCTTTGGTTGAAGTGTATTCTCCTACACTCTCTTTGACATAACTTGAGAATCCATCCACAAGAAATTTCAAGGCAACTGTGTTGTCCTTCTTAGCATCTTTTTATGTAGTTGTCTTGATCTTCTTGTTGGACGGAATGGATGGATTGATCACAATCTTCCAGACACCAAACTTCTTCAGATAAGCTTTCATTTTGCTTCTCCATCCAAAGTAATCTTTCATATCAAATACTCGAACCTCATCATTGCTGGGGACTCTGCCTTTGCATCCATTGTGTGTCCACGGATCTCCTTCAAGCTAGTAAGGCTTGTGGTGAAGGCATTTTCTGATACCAATTGTTGGACATAATGCCACACTGAGAGAGGAGGTGAATCAGTGTGCTAACACCCAACCAAATTTCACTTCTCAAAGATTAAACATAGTTCATCATTCATTTCAACATTCATTAATTAATCATAAAAGACACATCACAAACAAGTATAGTAAACTTTATTTATGATATTATAATGAAGCCTTCAATCTTTGTGATTACCTCAGCACCAATTAACTGAAGAGCACCAACTCTTATTCCAAGGTCCAACTTGATTTTCTTAGCTCCAACTAAGAAGAGGTTGAGGTATCCAAACTTCAAAGTGCAAGAATCATCTTTCCAACACTATCATCGATTAATCATCTACTCAATCATCTTGTCACTGCCAATTAAGTCAAAGCAATCTTTGTCATGTCATGGATGTCATTGCCAAATCAAAGTCAATGTCACTATTGCCAGAAGTCATAAACTACTATTATCATTCTTTGATCGTTGTTGCTCTATCAGTCAAGCCATCCAAGGAGTTGGCTTATACACTTCTCATGGCAAGATGTAAAGGAGTCTTCTCTACTCATGACAAGAAATCAAGCATTTGTTCTATGTAGGCTTCAAACAACTCTCTTAAGACTATCATAGTATGTCACCAGTCACTGTCATTACACATTATTGTCACTGATATGCCAAGGTTGTTACTATCATCAGGATTGTTTTATTATTAAATCAACTCAATTAATAAATTAAATGCTAAGCAGTCATCAATTGTGAACTACTTCCAATTAGTGATTGTTCATGCAACCAATATGTGGCGATTGGTGTTTACCTTTAAACACTAAAAACTTCATGCATCATACGAATCAACTACAATTTCACACAGTTACAAGTTCAAATCTGTTCCAGACTTCCAAGTTAAGTTTGCTCCAATCTTCTCAATCTGGCCTACTATGGGATTGATTCAAAACTGCTCCAAATACTCTATGTTACATGAGTAAAGTCTGCTCTCAAGGCTCCTCCTAGATTGTCACAAAAGGACTCTTCAAATCCTCACAAATGGCTACTAAAATTACAATATGAACTCACCCAAAGTAATGCTCAACAATGGACCCTTAATTTTGCTATTTAACATAGAGTATGATCTATGTCTTATAACAGTCCCAAACTATTGCTTATTACAACTCATTAATAAGATAGGGCTTCTAACAATATTAGACATAGGGTTGATATCAACCTTATACACAGTGTTGCCAACAATATTAGACATAGGGCTGATATCAACCTTATACACAGTCAAAGTTGTCTTCGAATGGATCATCATAAATACCCAATAACATATGTTGGACACAATGGTCACACTGAGAGGGGGATGAATCATTGTGTAGACAATTTAAACCAATTTTTAACTTCTATTAATCAACAGAGTTCATCGATGTATGTTGTTACCAATTACGTCATTATTACATAAGCATCCATCAACTAATAAATTTTAAACAATAATCATATCATCAACTAGATCATTGAATCATAACAAGCAACACAACACAAGATGACACACGATTTGTATGGTAAACTTGTTTATGTATTGTGCATTAAAGACTACAATCTTTGTGATTACATCGGCACCAACTGATAAGAAGAGCACCAACTCCTAATTCAAGACCCATCCTAGTCTTCTCAGGTCCAACTTAGAAAGGGTTGAAGAATCAAATCCCCAAGGTTGCAAAGCTCAACTTTCCAATTAAGAAACACTTCTACCACTCAATCATTTACTATTCATTGTCATTAACGTGTCCCTGTCATCAACCTATCAAAACTGCTGCTCAAGAATATGCTCATACTCATCATGCCAACACAAGAGAAACCCAGAAGTATGAACCATGTCTTTTTGAAGATCACAATATGAAGAAACAATAGATGAACCAAAATAAACTCTAGATCATATCATCACATATCCCTTGCAACAAGCTTTCCAATGAGCCAAGAATTTTGTAATTCTGATTATGTATGAGAAAGTTATGTCAATTTTAGTGAATCTTTTCAATTCCTAAAGATGCCTAAAAATTTCTCCTCCACAATGTTTTGCACTTTTCCCCAAGAGTTGCGAAATACCAAAGAGAGACTTGATTGATGAATAAATGAAATGTTTGATCTCTTATTTATATAGGTCGTGGAGGATTTATTCAAATGTCTGGTTGACTTGTCTTAATTGAATTCTTTTAGCAGGCTGACCTACTTGTAAAAAGGAAAATTAATACATTCACTTAAAAAAATCAAAACTCATCAACCGTAAGGAGTTAGGAGACGCTCCACATATCAATGGGAATGGATTGACGAGGACTATCTCCTTGTGATGAGATTATTTGAAAATGCATGGTACAATACCCTCAATTTCTTCAATTTTTTCAGGATGTCAAAGACCCCACACTTAAGGGTGTCAAAGACCACACCACCCACTACAAGAGTTCTAAGGACTTCTTCGGAGTCTTCTTCAACATATCAAGGCATGTCCATGGGATCTACCTCCATCAACATCTCAATATCCATCTAACCACATGAAGGACCATACATCACCATCAACAAGCTACCAAGTGTGCAAGTTCAAGACCCAAAGAACCATATGCAAGGGTTTCAATAACTCTTTCAAAGATATCATATAATATTTAAACAAGATGCTTTACATGGAATTCAAGCCCATCACATAGGATTCCATTATCAAGTACAAAGGTACGTTCAATCTCTATCATGATCATATCATTTCCAAGAGCCATCATACCACCATGTATGTGGGTGCCAAACCTTCAGATGCATAATGACCATCTCCACAGGTTCCATGACCCCATCAAGGGATACAAGGGAATCAAGGTATTCATCAAGTGCAAGTAGTGGGGTTCATGACCGCTTCAACAAATGACCACATAATGGGTCTTTTGTATCGCCATGTGCTACAAATCACACACCATCAATGAATGGACTCCAAAGACCAAGCTACCACATGTGTGGGTATGTCCAATCACTCAATCATTAAGTTATCATCCAACTGGCCACTGTGTGTGGGTAAAGGGTGATCAAACCCCATACCAAACCTGTGCAAGTGTCCATCATCAACTCATACCTTTTCATCAAGCTTGTCCATTGTAGGGGACCTTGGTGGCATCAATGACAACCTAACAACCTGAGGGGCCACTGCAAGTCCCATGTTGGCATCAATGACAACTCAATAAAAAATCTCCCCCTTTGTCATTGATGACAACAACTCATGCCCCCCCTACGATCATGCTCCCCCTTTCATCTTCATCTCTTTCCCTTTAGCATTAATGGCAAAGGGTGATCACCAATTTGTATCTGACCTCTCTACTAACTGCTCACTACTCCCCTTATCAACATGCATAGATATATCACGATCCAAGGACCTATCCTGCTTCAATGAAAGAGCTATCAGTTGCTCTTTCTCACCCTTGAGTTTCTCCTCCAAACTCCATGAACTCAAGGTGCTCAAGCTCTTTGAGATACCTCTGACTTGGCTTTCCACATGGCAGCCATCTTCTTTACACTGATCCACTTCATCCACGTTCAACGTTTCATTATTTTTCATCTATACCTGGGAGTGTCTTTGATTCTGAGTATTTTTCTTCTGAGCTATATTTCTCCCTACATTCTTCTTCTTCCATGGTTCATAAGCTTTTCTTGCGGATGTGTATGAGGCATTCCTCATACATTGTCTTCTTGAATTCACACAATCTTGAGCTTTGTGCCCAAAGCCACTGCAACTATAACATCTCATAGTACGACAATATGCAGCAATGTGACCAACATGGTTACATTTCCAACACCTGACTGTGTTGTTGAAACTTCCAACACTTCTTTTTATCATTGAATCTACAATCCATATCTTTGTGACCAAAATCATTACATGAATAACAATAACCATTGAATTGTTTTCATACCTAGATGCCTGATTCCATCTTGGAGTTGTCTTTCTTATGGATTTGTATTGAGGAGTGGTACCAAATTCTTGACGTCTTTCTGATCTTCTGAAGTCTTCTTTGTGTTTTGCAGGTTCTTGACGCGGAGCTTTGCTTTCATTCTTGGACGTAGAAGGGCTTGTTTCAGGGATCTTAGGAGACCATGTGCCAACCACAGATTTTCTTCTTTTCTTGTTGTAGCCAAGACCGGTGTTGTCAAATGGAGTTCTTTGACAATCCAAGATGACGGAACTGTTATTGAACTTGACATATGCATCAGATTTCTTATCCTTCTTTTTGAGACCAACTACCTCCATTTCCAACTTTTTGCAAGTCTTCTCATTTTCATCCAACTGGTGTCTCAAGACTTCCTCCATCCTCTTGGCTTCTTCCAACTGAGTATTCAGATCAACATTAGCCTTTCTTGTTTCTTCAAGTTCTTCTTAATCTTCACCAAGCTCTTCTTGTTCTTCTACTTGACTGGTCAATTCAGTCTTTAATCTTTCAACTGCATCTTTCTTGTCTTTCAATTGATCCTGCAATACTTCATCCTTGCGCTTAAGTTTTACAAGCAATACTTTCGGTATCATGGTCTTCTGTTGATATTTATTCAAAGAGTCCAAGGTTCTCCTTTTAAACCTCATGAAGTCACTATGATTTAGATTGGTTGTGTTTATGAACCAATTGGCCTTGAGATCAATATTCAAGAAGATGTGAGTTATTTTCTTTGTAGCCGTTGATAGATCTCCATCATCTTCTACAAGAACATTTTCAATTTCATCACATATAGGACTATTACAATCAAAAGAATCCATACCTTCATTGGAGTCCAATTCTTTCTTCTCTTCCTATTTGACATCTTTAGGGGGCTTGACTTTTGTTTCTTGATTCATCTTTTCAATGTCTCATCTTCTCTTTTGGTATTCACTTTCCAACTTGAACCATAGGTCTTTAGCCGAAGTGTATTTTCGTACACTTTCTTTGATTGAGCTGGGAAGTCCATCCATGAGGAACTTCAAGGCAGTGGTGTTGTCCTTCTCAGTTTCTTTCTATGCAGTTGACTTGGCCCTCTTATTGGATGGAATGGGTGGATTGATCACAATCTCCCAAACACCAAACTTCTTCAAGTAAGTTTTCATCTTGCTCCTCCAAAAAAATAATCTGTCATGTCAAGTACTGGAACATCATTGCTTGATGACTCTGCTTTTGCTTCTATTGTGTGTCTGTGGAACTCCTTTAAGTTGGTAAGGCTTATGGTGAAGGTTGACTCTGATACCAATTGTTGGACACAATGGTCACACTGAGAGGGGGGTGAAACAGTGTGTAGAAAATTTAAACAATTTTTCAACTTCTATTAATCGGTATAGTTCATCGGTATATGTTTCTACCAATTACATCATTATTACATAAGCATTCATCAACTAATAAATTATAAACAATAATCATATCATGAACTAGATCATTGAATCATAACAAGCAACACAACACAAGAAGACACATGATTTGTATGGTAAACGGTGTTTATGTATTGTACATGAAAGACTACAATCTTCGCGATTACATCAACACCAACTAATAAGAAGAGCACCAACTCCTAATCCAAGACCCAACTCGGTCTTCTCAGGTCAAACTGAGAAAGGGTTGAGGAATCAATCCCCAAGTTTGCAAGGCTCAACTTTCCAATCAAGAAACACTTCTACTACTCAATCAATACTGCTCATTGGCATTAACTTGTCCTTGTCATCAACCTGTCAAACCTGCTGCTCAAGAATTTGCTCATACTCATCATGCCAACACAAGAGAAACCCAAAAGCATGAACCATATATTTTCTAAGATCACAATATGAAGAAACAATAGATGAACCAAAAGAAACTTTAAATCATGTCATCACATATCCCTTGCAACAAGCTTTCCAATGAGCCAAGAATTTTGTAATTCTGATTTTGTATGAGAAAGTTATGTCAATTTTAGTGAATCTCTTCAATCCTCAAAGATGCCCAAAAATTTCTCCTCCACAAAGTTATGCACTTTTCTCCGAGAGTTGTGAAATGCCAAAGAGAGACTTGATAGATGAACAAATGAAATGTTTGATCTCTTATTTATATAGGTCGTGGAGGATTTATTCACATGTCTGGCCGACTTGTATTAATTGAATTCTTTTAGCATGCCAGCCTACTTGTGATGGGGAAAATTAATACATTAACTTTAAAAAATCAAAACACATCAATCGTAAAGAGTTAGGAGACACTCCACATATCAATGGAAAGGGCTTGGCGAGGACTATCTCCTTATGATGAGCTTATTTGCAAATACATGGTGCAATACCTTTCAATTCTTCAATTTCTTCAAGACGTCAAAGACCCCACACTTAAGGGTATCAAAGACCACACCACCCACTACAAGAGTTCCAAGGAATTCTTCGGAGTATTCTTCAATATATCAAGGCACGTCCATGGGATCCACCTCCATCAACATCTCAATAGCCATCTAACCACAAGAAGGACCATACATCACCATCAACAAGCTACCAAGTGTGCTGATTCAAGACCCATGGTAGGCCCAGATGTATCTTCAGGTTGTTCGACGTCAACTGAACAATGCAAGGGCATCTAGGACAAGTTTTTGTTTTGGGTCTTTCTTATGTGCTTTCTTTTTTGAGAAAGTACCTACTCTGCATCCGCACCGAGCAGTGCAGGATAGTGGTCCGCCGGAGCTGTGGATGCACAGGTGGTGCCAAATGATGGTACGAGAGGGTGGCAGCATAGTGGGTCGCTTCTTCACTGAGGAGTTGCTTGAGCAGTGGCGACAACTCCCAGTGATTATTGAGGAGTACCCTTATGTGGGTATGGATTAGCATGGGGATCTTGAGATGCCTCGAGCTCTTGGTCAGGCCTGGGGACCAGCTGGTATGTATGTGTGATGTATTTATGTTCATATTTATACATAGTGTAGTTGAGTTGGTTGATGATTATATGTATAGACTGATGGTGTCTTTGTTTGTGTATGCAGATGTTGGTCCCCACCTGCTGCTCGGATATCGAAGGCGAGTGGTCGCTATTGTAGAGGCGACGGTTCCTGTGGGGAACCCTCGTAGGCGATGACTGGAGGTGGATGATTTTTTGTCGTATCTGGAGCGGCTTGCTGATGGGATCTCTGATGATAGCTGGCAGCATTTGAACAATGATTTGATTGCTGCCATTCACAGTTTTCCTCCAGAGTGGACCTCTGTGGTGAGGAGGGTGGTCGTGGCCTGCGATTACCTTCGTTGGGCAGCGAGAGGGGATCTTCCTAGAGAGAATGAGTCTTCTGAGGAAGATGGTGATACTGAGCCAGATGATGAGTCTGGGTCAGATTAGCAGCCAGTGGGGATGCTCCTAGTGCGTTGGTGCACTTAGGAGTTTTTGCATCGCTATGTATATTCAGCTGAGAAAGCATATGTGGCTTCTCATTTTGTACTGGACCTATTTTGGACATGCGACTTATCAATCTATATATATTTTTGACGCACATGGATGTGCTTTTTATGGTTTTATATGTTAGTCTTTTTATGATGATGTGAAATGCAATGCCTAAATGATGTATTTTTACACTTGTGTGCGTGTTTTATATATGATTATGCATGATGTTGTGGTTGTATGTTTCCTATATGCGATTATGAATGTGCCAATTTAGAATGTCATTAGCCATTTGATCTGTTACACTATTGAGGTTTCTGGGGACATGTGTGAATGTAATAGACTCAAATGTTCTAACCATCTGTTTAGTGCACATGAACTTTCTAAAGAGGAAGGGATCACATACCCGGTAGTAGTTGTTCAACTGGGAGACAAGCAGCTGGGAGTCTAGGAAGACATGGAGATGGAAAACGCTTAACTCGAGAGCGGCAACCAAGAGGCCATTAACACCATCATATTCAGTCTGGTTGTTGGTCGCACTGCCCACGCATATCTTGTCGATATGGATTAACTCGTGCGATGGGGAGTAGATGAGCCATGGAGCCGAGGTAAGGTTTGGAGACCATCTGCTCACTCCATCAGCAAATCCAATGTACTGGTCCAAGGTAGGATCCATCTGGAGCAATGAGGGAAAACAATACATAAGACTCTTTTTTTTTTAAATGTGTAAAACAAAAAAAGAGAAAAGACGATATTACAAGCTACACTGTCGTCACTTAAAGAGGTGACGTTAGAGGGAAAGTGGTTTGCACTTTCAGGGTATCAGTGGTCATTCCTTTGTGTGACACGATGAACCCTAGGAGACGGCCCATTGGGCACAGAAAACGCGCTTGAAAGGCTTCAAGCGGATTTTGTACTTGCAACATCGTAGGAAGGCTTGCCGGAAGTCATCTATGTGTTGTGCTTGCTTCTATGACCGTGCAATGAGGTTGTCAAGATAGACCAACATGATGTGGATGAGGTCGCGGATGTGGATGAGGTCGCGGAAACAGTATGAGTCATGGCCCACTGGAAGGTGGCTCTAGCGTTCTTCAAACCAAAGGGAATTACTCGATAAGCGAATGTGCCCCACGGGGTTGTGAATGCAATATTGTAACAATCTTGTTTCTGGATCTGAATTTGGTTATATCCGGAAAATCCGTCCATGAAGGAAAAGACCTCATGTCTGGTGCATGCATCGATAATCTGATCGATGAAGGGTGTTGGGAAGTTGTCTTTGGGACACGCCCCATTTAGATTGAGGAAGTCTATGCAAACGCGAATGGTACCATGTTTTTTATTCACGGGAACAGGATTAGAAATCCAAGTGGTGTACGCAATGGGGTAAATGAAGCTGGATGTGCACAGCTTCTCTATTTTGGCTTTGACCGCGGCCGCTTTGGAAGCATGGATGGGCCCTTGCTTTTGGCGCATGGGGGACACATCGGACCATGTGTCGATGTGGTGTTCCATGATGGATGGATCCAACCTAGGCATTTCAATGTAAGACCAAGCAAAAGATGTCGTGGAATTCTTGGAAGAGAGCTTTGTAGGCAGCGACTTCTTCTGGGGAGTAGGATGCCCACAGCATGATTTCTTCAACAACCCCAGGATTGATTGAGATGTTGATTTTGATGGTTGGCTATATGTTGGCCATGTTCCCTTTTTCGAAGGCGTCTGGTGCCGGAATGGGATTTTTGAACCAGTCGACTTTCCCATGAATGAAATCTTTGGTTTCCACAAAAAACTGGTCAGACTGCGACACAAGTTCTTCAGGGAGGAAGAACAAGCGATGGTGCATGTCATCCCATGGGTATTTCGGGGTGGTTAAGGCTTCAAGTATCTCCTTATCATTGTGGAAGCAACGAAGAGACAGGTCTGATGGATCGTCATTGATGGTGGAGACAAGAGGGTCAGTAGAACTGGACATCATGTAAATGGACATGGTGTCCGAAGAAGGAGGTGGGGGGTGAACTTCTTCGATTAGAGTGATCTCAGATTCAAGAGAATGTTGTCGAAGGTTGGCTAGAGCCATTTAGAACTCGGACAATTCTTGGCAGTGGTGAGAATAGTGTCCATACAATCCGCAAAGGGCGCAAGCATGGTTTGTTCTTAATGACTTGTTTCTCAATATTGGCCTGCTTGGAAGTTCAACCACGGAGAGGTTTTCCGTTGTCTCCATGGCATCCAAATGCACGCGGATTATGGGAATCTCAGGGTAGTTTTGAGCTGGATGGCCTTGTTCTTCACAGATGGCGCAAGGTGGGATCTGTCGAGGTTCAGCGGTAGCTTTCATGTTTTTTCCCCTAGCCCTTTTTGGGTGGTGCGGTGCAGGTGCGAGTGTGGTGGTTGGTTTTTGCGGGCCGGGTGGAGGATGAGATTCGACCGCAATGGGTTGTACGAGGGTTAAGACTACTTGGGGCATTGGTGGTTGAGTCGGTGGATCAAGATACCACACGGGAATTTCCAACGTAAAGCTGGATAAGTTTAAGGTGGCCATTACTGGCTTGCTCATGACACCAGGCGGGGGAAAGAGGAAGGGAATTGTGTGGACTGGAGAGGAGCCGAGATAACTCCCTAATGGTTGTATGTGGGGATAAGGTTGTGGTTGCGGCTGCGTGTAATGTTGCGGCTGCGGATGATGTTACGGCTGTTGTTGATGTTGCGGCTGCGAATGGTGTTGCGGTTGCGGTTGTTGTTTGGGTGCAACAGTACTAGATGAGAGCATGCACAAATCCGCAGTCTCATTTGGTGTCAGCGGTGGTGACACTAAGGGGAAAGAATTCGTCATGGTGGTATCGGCAAACAAACCAGGGCCCACATTCAACAATGGGGAGGATGGTATGTTGTCAACCATGGTGTTGACCGTAGGGATAACATTATCGAGTGCAGTTAGCCCTTGAGGATCAATGGTGTTGATCATAGGGATAACGTTGGCGGGTACCATTAGCCCTTGGGGATCGTGATAAGTCAGTTGGTCAACCGTCACGATTTTCCCTTCGTGAGGGAACATCATGAGACGGAAAACAGTTGATGATATGGCTCTCATGGTGTACATATAACTTCTTCCGAGGAGAAGGTTATAGTTCAATTGAGCATTGACAACCTCTATGTCAATCAGTGCTATTTTCCCGGCTAATGTGATAGGGACATGGGGGAGGATTCCTTGGGCTTTAGTGGGATGGCCATCATAAGCCCGCAGAGTAGCAGAGGATGGTTGCAGAATTAGGGATCCAAGCTTCTGCCAGACTAGAATAGACATAACGCACGTGGATTCCCCCTCATCCACTATGCACCGATGTACGACCAAATTCTGGATAGACACTGGGATTTGGAAGGTAATGGTTGATAGCATATGCGGTTCTCCATTCTCCATGTCGAATGTGATCAACTTAGAGTCAGAGGGGTCCACGGCACCAAGGGCAGCTACTAAGGCTTTATGCTGCGTTAGGAAAGTTTTGAGTACCTGAAGAGCGAACATGGCGGTAGGTGTTTGGGACAAATCATCCATGATGTTGTAGCTTACAGCAGCTCTAGTCATGGCATTGTTGGCAACCCGACGTATGGGGGGGCGCGGGAAAGGGGGTAACTGAAGAGGTGCATTGATTGTTTTGGACGTAGATGCCGCTGATGTGTCAGCAGGTTTCGTGTTGGTTTCGTACTGATTTCGTCTAGTCTGTAAATTGACCTCTTCAGTTGTCATAGCTAGCAGGTGGTGGACACCTGTTTCTGTCATGGGAGGTGCCCCCGGAGCATTGGGATTGGGTTGGGGAGGGGATTTAGTTGCCACCAATCCTTGGACTGGTAATGGGTTTTGAAGCACCATAAGAGGTGGTCCTAGTGGTGCCGGGTTGGGTTGGGCTTGGTCTGTTGTATTGGTGGCATGTTGATCCTCGTTTCTAATGGCATGTTTAGCTCGACCCATGAAGGGACACTCGTATGTGTGGTGGCCGTAGACCTCACATAGTGTGCACGGTTGGTTTGTACGCAACGGAGCATTGCGTCTTGGTGCATTTGGTCGTTGAGGATTTTGGGTTGGCCGGTTTATCGCGAAATTGTTGGGAGGATTTGGTTGTTGACCGCCTCCCTGCAGTTGATTGTTTCCTTGGTTCCGGGGTTGGTTATTCCTGGCTTGCCCTTGTTGGTTATTGGGGGCTAGCTGGTTGGGACGGTTTTGTTGTGCAAACACCTATCCTAATGGAGCAGGGGCGAGGGCTTGAACAGCTTGTATCGATGGTGCATAGTAGACTTGGGTGGGTGCCGATGCCACAAATGTGGGCATTTTTCCCACGTATTGTTGTGTCATCCAAGCTAATGCCTGGTCCTGCTACGGTGGCGCAGGGTGTGCATAAGAAGTTGTGGCTCTGGATTGGGACATCATTCTTTCATAGTCCGGAGTTTGGTTTTGGTAGGCAACACTAGGGGTGTTGCTTGGTTATGGTGGTATTTCAGGTGGTGTTGGATGGTGCTGTGGTTGGTGGGAGACAGAACCTATGATGCCATCTGCGGCATGGGATGCCCCTGGTGCATCCCAATAGGAGGTGCCTGCATGGGGAGCATCTGGAATGACAGTGTAAAGGTATGCATACTGTGCATAGATAAGATCAAATTGTTGGGCTTTCAAGATGGCCTCCTCTTTGGATTGGGGACGTTCGGATGCGATGTCCTTTGCTATAGGTGGTAGCAAGGTTTTTAAGAACCAATCCAAGAAGATCCTGTCATCAAGTTGGATCTTGCACAAACTATGACGTCGCTGCCACTCATGGATGTGGTCGGTTATGTGGGTCACAGTATTCTGGCGGCAAGATAACAATATCTCCACCCCTTCATCGTATCTAACGGGGAGTTGGAAATATTGCAGAAACATGAAAGCTAAGGAGTTGAAATCCGGGTACTTGGCTTGTGGTAGCTTGATGTACCACTTGGCTACAGCACCTGTGACGGTGCATTGGAATAGTCAGAGTCTAATCGAATCATCTACGATGTTGTTTGATGAGCACCATAGGTGAAATGTCATGATGTGGTTTTGGGGGCACTCCCCTGCCTTCCCTTCAAACTTGGGAATGTCAATGAGGGAAGTTTGGTTGGCATGGGAGGCCAAAAAGTTTGATGGTGGATAGGGTCATTTATTAACCAAGCCAAGTCAGGCAAGTTGAGACGTGCCATGAAAGGAAGGTTTGACCCAAGGTTGATGTGAGATGGGGCAGCAATGGTGGTGGGGTTTGCAGGGACATGATGCACCTGCATAACTAGGGGTACTTGTGGCACCATTGTGGATGGGCCACTGCCCCCAAGTGTGGTAAAAGGAACTGTGTGGGTGGAAGGGAAACTACCCCCATGTGTGATAGGAGGGGCATTGTAGGTGGAAGGGCCACTGCTCCCATGTATGCGAAGTGGGATAGTGTGGGTGGAAGGCACACTGCCCCCATGTGTTACAGGTGGGACAACTTGACTAGTCAATATGGGTGGTGGTAGCTGGCTTATGACAGTTTGCATGACCGTGCTAGGGCCACTAGTAGAGGTGTTGGTGGCGGTGTGGGGTGTGGACATGGGTCCACTACCAATCACTAAGCCAGAAAATGGATCCGGGTTTGCACCAACCATGGGGCTAGACGGTGCAGTATGCAGGTATGGCTCAGATTGGTATGATTCTAAGTCTAAATCAGAGGTTGTATGGCCTTCTGATGGTATAGAGGGTCGTCGAGAATGGTCTCAACGATGTTGGTGTAAGGACCCTAACTGTTGTGGATCGCCTCTAAGGCGTGAGGAAGAACATGGGGGATCAATCGTGTTTGATTTGTATGTCAAAATGGTGAAATATGGTAATGATTTTTGGACCCCGGTTTTAATGGCTTCCTATTGGCTTTAGGTGGTCACTCGGCCACCAAAACTGCCATAAGACAGCGCTTGGATTTTTCCTCATGGGAGTTCTAGTCAATCGGTGGGGGTTGTTGCCCGTTTCGCTTGGCAATTCCTCTCAACGGCTAGCTACTTTGGGTTTCTCGTGGTACTTCTCACAATGATTTTCTGGGTTGAGCCCAAGTACTTCCCATGGTTAAGGTATTCAGGGACTTATGTTCTCAAAGATTGCAGATATTTGACTTAGTGTAAATTATAAATTTTAATGGCTCACTCAGCGTCATGAACTGAGTTTGTTTGTTTTATATGGTATGGTTTGTGTGTATGTCTTTTGTCTTTTTGTTATGCTTAGTGGCTTCTTAAATGGTTTATGAATATTCCACGAAGTTCAGAACATTGTCAATGAAAGTAGTAAATGATAATCAGAATATTACACATGTACCATTTGTGAATATGAACTATGATAGCCTGACTAGGTGACTGCCTTATACCTATATTTCTCTTCAACCAGGAAAGGGTACTAGGCTCTCAACACAATGGGACTAAGCCCATCCATAGATCCATAGGTCTCCCTCCGGATGCAAGGTCGGTCAACAGGGAGGACGCTGAGCGTCGTGAGGCCCCCTAGGCCTACTACCCCCTCTACCTTCCAAGTCACCCCTTTTTAGTGGTTTTGAAAAATGCCAAGTAAAGTCCTATTACTATATGAGCTTCACCCTCCATCTTATCCCAGAATACCATGAAGGGTGATGAATAGGTAGGGGAGGAAGGGCTAGGCAAGATGTTGATTTTAATTACAGTAATTTTTAATTAGATTTATTAATCCATTAACCATTTCATTTACCATTGATTTACACATGCTATAATAAAATGAACAAATACTGAAAAGAAATAGAAACAGATTTGATGGACAGAGATGGCTGAGCCGCACTGACAGTCCTTAATTTTTAAAAATCAGAATCTGAGAGACAAATCGCTCTTTTCAGGGCAAATGTGGCAAGGGGGTCACCAAATTTTCCCCAAAACAGGCGAGGGGTTCGCTCAGAACCTGCAGACAAAAGCGAGTTGGCTTCTGGGATGGGTTCGCACCTTTCGGGGAAAAATGAGCAACATGGTCGCACCTTTCGGGCTTGAATGAGCAACTTGGTCGCACCTTTCAGCCTAATAAGAGCGACCTGCTCTGAGAGGTAAAAAATTTCAGATCCTAAGCCAGATCCGGTCGACAGTAACCTGTATTGTGGCCAAATGAGCTCGGATTGGCCTTAAACTAGGGCAAATAAAACTAAACTGCAAAAATAAAACCCAGGGATCCTGTGGGATTGACCTGGTATGGTCGCCATATCTGTAGTAGGGATTTCTCCCTTTCTACAAAGCAGGAACGACTACCTTCTGTCTATAGGACGGAAGGATAGGGTTCATGGTGGTTGTGCAAGAAAAACGGACAGAAAATGAAATAGAACAGGAAATAAAAACCCCTCTGCACACAAGGTTATGGGTTAAACTCCAAGACCCTGCATACAACTGTTAGAAAAAACCAAAGACCTGCAAGTAAACAAGGGGAACCTGCAAGAACATGTTAAGCAATAGATCTACAAGTAAATACTGTTAGAAAACAACTATCAAAGCAAACATGCAAAAGAAAAACAAATATACCTTCTAGTTGAAATGGGCCACCATGCCCTAGCTTGGGGGAGCACCTCTCTTAGGAATGGGGAGCTATGGCTCAATGGGAGGATGGATGAGAGGGAGGGTGAATGGCTTGAGAGGCAAATGGTCTCAAGGCACTCACTCGGGCAGCATAACAATATGGAAAGAAGGAATGTCTTGAGAGTGACCCCCACCCCTCTATTTATAAGATTTTTAGGGCTTTAAGCCCCTGGTTGGGGCTTTAGACCCTTTTTTGGGATTTTAGCCCATTTCGCTCAATCTTTAGCTCTTTTGGGGGTTTTAAGCTCCTTTGAGGGGTTTTAGCCCCTTTTTGGAGGCTTTAGCCCCTATGAGAGCTATTTTGGCTCTTTTTAGGGGTTTTTAATCCCTTTTTCATATTTTTAAGCCTTTTTGAGGGTGTGGGGGTCAAATGGGGTCAAATGATGGTTGTGTGTGGGTGTCCTTGGGTGGTGTAGGCCATGTGGAGCTGAGTGAGGGAATTTTTGAGTTAACAGTATTGAAGAAGAGAAACACAAAGAACCTGAGGTTAATATGGAAAAATCTACACCTTGCAAACGTAAAGGAAGGAAGCTGGAATTTTCCATTCATGGGGTTGAATCTTCCACTGAGGAATCAGCGAAGCACCATAGAGAAAAACACCAGGATTCTAGTGAAAGTAGTGACAGTAATCAAAAGAAAAAGAAGTACAACCCTTATGAAGAAATTTCTGGAGAATTTAAAAAGATTAAACCTCCTATGTTTAACGGTGAGATCGAGAAAGGAGAAGAAGCAAAAGCTTGGTTATCGGGAATGAAGAAATATTTCTAGATCTATAATTATTCCAATGAACTAAAGGAAACAATGGCCATCTATAACTTAACTGGAAAAGCAAATATTTGGTGGCAAGATATAAAAAAAGTAAAAGGTATAAAAGAAAGTTACATAACATGGAAAACCTTTAAGAAGCACTTTAAACAAAAGTATCTTTCCGAACAGTATTACGAAGAAAAAGCTAAGGAATTTTACGAGTTAAGGTTAGGTGCTATGACCATGAAAGAACTCTGTAGTAAATTCCTAAGTTTGCTTCATTATGTACCATATATAATAGATGAAAAACAAAAAATACAACACTTTCTCGGCTGCTTGCCTCTTATGTTTAAACAGAGGATTGAGTACGACAATCCAAAGACGTTGGAAGAGGAAATGCGAAAAGTGAATTTTTTTTATGATTAGAATAAGAATAAAAGAGAAAATGTACATAAGTGGAAAACTAAAAGACGAGACAACTTTGATCAAAGAAAGAAGAATACTAAGTTTTACAAAAATAATGGGAATAACTACAAAGGGTATCAATGCAGTAATTATAAAGGTTTGAAACCACAAAACCATGTAGCAAAAGAAAGAGAACCTCCCACTACCTTTAATAAAAACAATGCACAAAGGGAACCATTAAAATGTTGGGAATGTGGTGAGTCATATTATTTTAAGGATTGTCCCATAAGAAAGAAATTTTTTAATAATGTTCACTCCATTCAAGAAGTTGTTACAGTTGGAGATATGGTGAGAAGCATACCCATAATCAGTGTTGCATTGGAGAATCGATAAGCAGACCATCAAACTTCAATGATCGAAATGGAAGGTATGATACAAAGTCAACCCATTTCTATACTATTTGATCCAGGTAGTGTGGGTCGTTTTAAATTTTGACAAAAGTAGAGACGGTAGCATACCGGTTATCCCTACCACCTACGATTAAAGTACATAATGTTTTCCATGTTTCCATTTTGAATAAGTATGTTCATGATGCTACAAATGTGATTGATTGGAATGTTATATAGGTGGAACCCGAAGGAAAGTTCCAAGAGGGACCGGAGCGTATTCTCGACAGAAGAGAAATTTTACTCCAGAACCATACCATTGAACAAGTCAAGGTGCAATGGAAGCACCTTAGTCCGGAAGAATCCACTTGGGAATTGGAAAGTGATATGTGGGAGGCATATATGATCCTATTTCAATATGAAATAATGGAAGAATAAAGACAGAAAAATAATAACACCGAGGACGGTCCATTGCTTCATATTTGGAATGCTTCATTATTGATCCATTGCTTCATTATCTGGAACTTTTCACCCCTCTTAGAAACTTGAGTCACAGCTCCTCGCATCGATCCATGAATGCTGCATTGCTTACCCTCGGCCCCACGACGATGAGAGTAGCATGAAATCCCCTGCATTAATCAAACACTCCTTCCCTGCACCTTTTCCTTCCGCTTATAAGGCTTCTTAGGTATCAAATCTCGTTATGTTACGTTTTCATGCCAACTTTTCTCCATCACACTCCTCAGACATCCTGCAAAAGCCTAACATCGCATGATCAACATTAGATTAATCGTTCCAATGGCTATCTGTCCATCTGAACGCTTACCTATTTTTCCTTCGACTGCAGTCTGCACGCAGGATTCACGCTTCACCAAAATTTTCCGTACAAAGTATTGCTCCAATAGTCCATCAAACATTTAAAACGCTGAAGGTTAAATTTCCTACCAAAATCTCTCTCAACAGCAAACAAGTCGAGGGTTTAATCCACAATCATTAAATAGAGGTGAGGAACAACAAACATAATAAATTACTACATCGAATTCTTTTTTTTTTTAATTTTGTTTCTTTCATAGACCATCCAACTAGGAAAAATGGAACCTAGACCCAACTGAAAGAGCGGAAGGTAAATACCTTTTCCCTGGTGTAGGTTCATGGCTGTTGAAGAGTAGCGAGACACATTCGTTGGTTAAATCAGATGCCCCGGTGCAGTGAACAATAGTAAAATTGCATTTGTTGGTAGGCTCAGTTGTGTCTGGTACCTCACGTTTGTTGAATGAGTAGGCACATCCACAGTTATTCCGAATATGGGTTGGGCGACAGAACAAATTCAAAATCATATTTTGAAATAACATGGTGCTTTCATTGAATTCAAAATTCAAATGAAATGACATTAATGTACACTATATTTGTCGTATTTTTCATCCATGGCACATGGGTTCATGTAACATGCAATGACATTAATGCACATTGTATTTGTTGTATTTGTCATCCATGGCACATGGGTTCATGTAACATGCAATTCACATGGCATGTGAAGGACACAGAATGCATTCATTCATATGTAATAGATGACAGAGCACCGGTATAATTCCTGAAATACGTTGTCGAAAAAAAAATGCGTGGAGGAGTCTAGTATGTCAGAGCCCTCACAGTAGCTTTAAACACTATATGTTGTGGGGTGCATATTGGTTGCCCTCTGTTTTCTGGCATTTTCCAGCCAAAGAGAGTGCATGCCAATATTTAGAGCATGGACGTAGGTATCTCTCAAGTTTGGCATGCAGAGGCTGGTACTTGAGGTTTAATTCAATGTCAGTTGTCCCACTGTCACGAAGACTCAGTGCTCCATGGGAACCAACTAGGACACCTCTAGAGTGGATAATTCAAATTATAACCGTAGACGACAGGTTTTGGCTAATAATTTTGGGTTTAACATGGTGCAATTAACAAATTATACCTTCATTGTAATGCGCATAATGAATTGTCCCTTTCACAATAAAATAAGGGCTCGCCACATTTATCCATGTTGTACGTTGGACCACTGGATTCGTGCATAAAAATGCTACGTTAAGAGCAAAGCCACTAGGAAACTATGACGGTGAGTTAGCCTAAAAGTATTAAAGATGGAATAGGAGGACTTATGTGTTTAAGGAACTTAGTCATTAAATCATAAAATAAACAACTTGTAAAGATATAGTTTGGGTGGTTGGGAGCTTTGAATGTTTTCCTCTTTATCCAGGTTCTATTTTTGTATGTGATTTATTGCTCTTGTGGAATCTTTTTGTAATAAATATGTTGATGATGTAATCTGGTCATACCTTGATTCAAGTTTGAATAGCAAGTGTTGGCATTTTCCAAAAATCATAAAATAAATGACTTGGTTTAAATGCTACTGATACTAATGGAAATGGACTCGCTAACATGCATTTTATATTTCCACTTGAGAATAAAATCCTTAATATGCATTTAATATTCAAGTTTGATACGTAAGGGGTTATTATGGAAAGCCTTTAATATTGTTATGTTTATGTCTTTCAAAATATGTTATGTTTTTTTAGATGAGAAGTCATTAATGTTATCATGGTTATGCTTATAAGTTTTTAAAAAATCTTTTAAAATATTAAAAATACTAAAATATGTTTTTTTATGCATTCAAAATGGGGCCTTTATCTTTATAGGTGCAGAGTATAAAACTTATTTCTTTTCCACTTGAGCTATTACTTAATATGAACAAGAATCATGTTAATAAGGAGGAGATTTTCAAAATCGAGTAAGCGAATTAAAGATGATACAGTATTAAAAAATTGATACAATATTTAAAATTAAAGATTAAAAAAAGGAAAGCACTGAGTTGTTTAATGTCAAATCGTTATTTTGAAAGCCAATATTATAACATTGGAAAAGTATAATTGTATAAGTTTACAATTTGTTGCATTGTCTTTGGTTATTGATGATCATTATGGTATATAGATTTCAACAACAATTGATAGTCGAATTCACCTTGACGTTGGGTTTTGAAGCTGACGGAGGTTTCTTGGAGGGATGATGGTTGACGAAGGTTTCTTGGAGGGATTTTATGGTTGATGGAATTTTCTTGGAGGGATTTTCGGTTGACGGAGTTCTATTGGAGGGATTTTTACGGTTGACGGAGGTTTCTTGGAGGGATTTTTACAATTGACAGAGGTTTCTTGGAGCGATTACAAGTCGGTGAGCGGATCGAGGCTTTGGTTGACATTTATGATCCCATATGATAAGGCGACTTTGTGTTTAATGCATATCCGGTGGATATATTCTGCAGTACATCGGTATTAATTTTGTTTTTATTCACTGTATTATTTCGGGAACCTTTCATCTGGTGCCGGATCGTATGCATGGTACAGGGATTACACTTGGGTTTTTTGCGGATGCCACGTTCTCATCAGAGCTAGTGTCGGGGCTATTCATTTGGTTTTTATGTGTTTTTTCCTTTGACAGATGAACCTGTTGCCGGTTTCATTCTCGTTCATTTGAGGGGATGAGCGTTTCGACAGGCGTCCACTAAGATTGTTGGTATTTTCCTGGTTATGCTGGTTGCTCGGTGCTGGTGTTGGGGATCACCTGATTTCATTTGACGGAGAAAGTTGTGCAGGTTGCATTTGCTTTGTTTGGTTGCTAGGGGTTTATGCGTATTTGGGCTGAATTGCGTGGCTGTCGCATCTATTTTTTTCTACCTTTGTCGAAGTGTGTTGTTCTTGGACGTAAGTACAGACTGTAATTTACAGTTACTAGTGTTCCAGGAGTTATAGAACGAGGACGGTTATGATGTTTTTAGCTGTTTTTTTGAAGGGTTTTTACTCGATTAAGGGATTTTCTGTGGATTTCTTGTGTTAAATTGTTTCAACGAATTTTGTACTGGAGGGTACATTGTTCCTTGTTCTTTTTGTGATGTGGGGTTGTGTTCTAATCTGAGAGGAGGTTTGTTATTTACTGTGGGCTGGTTTAAAATCTGGAGGTCCTTTTCCTGGGGCTTTCGGGTTTACAGACTGATTTGGTTTGTAGCGTGTCTTTTTTCTGCGGGTTTGGTGTGGTGTTGTTTTCTTGTTCTGATCTGTGGGGGTGTGCTGTTAGTTACTGATTGTTAGCTTAACCTCTTGCGGTCCTTTTATTTGCGACTATCTAGTTCAGACTGCTATTGTGGTTTTGGTTCTGGATTGTTTACGTCTGCAAACCTGAGTTTTTCCTTGGAATTGATTGTGAGAGTCTGAGATGTTTTTGCAGGAGGTAAAAGCTCTGGCACGCTCTCCTCAAGCCAATTGGGTTTTTAATTCCTCAAAGGTGATTCCCAATAGGGTTTCTGAGGTTGTTTTAGCATCATCGTTTCTGGTGCCGGAGAGGATGGTCGCAATGAAGAATTCTGATGAAAAATATTTCAATGGTTTTTCTGGTGAGATTATGCACCAGGGTCTTCAAGCGGATGAGGCATCTGATGGTTTGTTATCGCAGAATGGGAAAGCTGTAAGTGTAGGTCACGCTCCTGTGAATACCACATATATGGATCAGATGTATATATCTGGGATGGACATTTCTGCTGATAAGAACCATGTGGATGTTCATATACACAACCGGATAGAGGAAGAAGTGGTACATGAGGATTTTGAAACATGTGGGGCTGCTGAGGTTCAGACGGTTTGTGATAGGGATGAGCCGCCACAGAATTTTGTTTCAAAGAAGATTTCGTTTAAGAAAAACAGTAAATGTGTGCAGAGATTAGACAAACCCCTGCTACTGGTTGTGGGTGAGGATGTCCCTTTGAATGATATTGTTCTAACTAATGCTCTCACAGTTGTGGGACGTTTCGGTGGGAGAAAGTTCAGTGCTGATGGTCTTCACAGTTGGGCTTCTGACACTTGGTTGGGGGTGATCAGCATTTGTCTGAAAATCTTTATCCTTCCTAGAGGATGGATTGCATTTCAATTTTAGAATACTGTTGATGTTGACATTATTCTTAAAGGATTCTAGAAATGGGAAAATTCTGGTTTATTTCTTAAACGTTGGACGCCTATTTTTGACCCTCGTGTTGAGAGGTATGACTCTTTACCTATTTGGGTAAAATTACCTAATTTGCCTTTCGAGTTCTGGTCATTGGATATTTTTAAGTTGATTGGAAATTTACTTGGGACTTTTCTTGAAGCTGACTTGTCTTTCTTAAGCAATGGTATATGTTGTTTAGGAAAAGTTTTGGTCCTTTTAGATTTGAGAAATGGTCTGGCTGATGAAATTGTTATTCATAAAGGTGATAATGTTTTTTCTCAACCCATTGATTATGTAGGTCTGCCCTTTCGATGTAATCGTTGTCACCTTTATGGTCATTTACTAGCCCATTGTCATCTTCCTTTTTTTTTAAACGGTCTATCACTGTTCCTAAGTCCAATCTCGTGTGGCAAATTAAGAAATCTGTAGATCTTGTTGAACTTGTTTTTTCCCATAAAGAACATGATGTTCTTTCACCTTTGAAATCTATTAACGGTGTTGATAATTGTTTACTGCCTCTTACTCCTGAGTCTGAAACCTTTTTTGCCGAGGATATTTGTGAGTCAACACTTAAACCATTAAGTCTGACCACTTTGGTGGATTTTGAAGAGGATATACTTAGTAATTATTTGGAGGTAGGATTGGATTTAAATCATAAATTTACTGTGGGAGAATCCAGTCTAAAGGAATTAGGGTTTATTTCCCCTATTAAGGCTTCAACAGGATCGGGTACTGGATATTTCCTCAGATCTAGTTCTAAGTTTTTGATGAATACGGTTTCATCTGGGTTGAAGGGTTTATCGACTTCTATCAATTTGAATGAGTCTGAACTGGGTACTAAACAATCTAATGTTATTGGGACACTTAGAGTAGTGGATGCCCGTGGTAAGGTTACACTATGATTGTTATGACTCTTAATATTACGGGTTTAGCAAGTAAACCCAAAAAACTAGCTATCTACAGATTGGTCACTAATCAGTCTGTAGATGTTCTATTTTTACAAGAAACGATGGGTGATGGAGGTCTGTTTGTTGGTAATATGGAATTATTACTACCTGGATGGACTTTCTGTTCAGTTGATGCTAAGGGAAAATCCGGTGGCTTGCTTGTGGGCTGGAAAAACCGGTTTTTATTTTTCCTTAACTCCTGGGCTATGGAGTCGGGATTAAGGGTTGCACTATACTCTACTGAACTTAAAATGGAGATTTGTTTTATTAATATCTATGGACCTTACGCTGAGAGGGAAGGGTTCTGGAACAATCTCCTGGAGTTTATTAGTGCAAATTGTACTAAGTTTATCTTTGGAGGAGACTTGAATTTCTCCTTGGGATTATCTAAGATCTGGGGTGTTAGGGCTAGAAGTGATGGTCTGTTGGATTTTTTTTCAAAAATACTGGATGATCATGGACTTGTGGATGTTGCACCTAATGTGATCCTACCTACCTGGACCAATAGGAGAGTGGGTAGTGATAATATTTGAAAACGCCTTGATAGATTGATGATTTATGCTGATCTTCTGGACCATTAGCTTTGTTTTTGCCAGTGGGTGGGGTGTGGGGAGGACTCAGATCATCATCCTGTATTTCTTCAGGTTTTGGGTAACGATAAGAAATTGCATACTCCTTTTAAGTTCAATCCATATTGGTTGGGCAATGAGGATTTGGTCAATTTACTAAAAAACACTTGGAAGGTTTATGATGAGAATTTTGTTTTACCTCCGGCGGCTCAATTCTAGGCTAATCTTAAATAGATTAAAAATGTTTCCATTTGTTGGTCTTTAAAGAGAAAAGAACAAGATACTAAAGATTTAATTGAGATTGAGGTTTTATTGGAAGCTTCCTGTACTAAATCAGGGTTTGGTTTTTCTACTAATGAGGACAAGGTTTTTTTATATGGATTAGAATCTAGAAGGAGAAAGATTTTGTTAGATAGGGAAAATGAAGCCAGACAGAAGAGTAGGGCTATCTGGTTGCTCTGTGGTGATGAGAACACCCATTTTTCTCATAAATATGCCAATCACAGGAAATATGTTAACTATATATGGAAGATAGCAGATGATAGGGGTAACATTGTTGAGGGTTTTGAGGCTATTGCTGGGGCGGGTGTACATCACTTTAAAACTTTGTTTAAAGAAGATGACAATCTACATTTGCCTGAAATTCTGGATATTGCTGAAAATTTTCCTTCTAATATTTCTGTTAGTGAGAATTTAGAGCTTATGAATCCTGTCACTATTGAGGAAATTCACTCTATATGCAAAAATGACAAGAGTCCTGGACTTGATGGGCTACCGATGGAGGTTTATAGAGCACTTTTTGATGTATTGGGTAGTGATCCGTTAAGAGTTATTGAAGATTCAAGAATTAGTGGAAAGGTTCCTGCTGTTTTTAATTCTACCTTTATTGCATTGATACCCAAGATTGATGATCCCAAGTCTTTTGATGATTTCCGACCAATATCTTTATGTAACTTTATATATAAGATTATTGGTAAAATCATTTCTACCCGCATTAAAAAGATTTTGGAAAGATAGAACAGTTTGGTTTTTTGCCTGGCAAACAGATTCATGAAGCTGTAGGAATTCTTCAGGAAGGTTTGCATAACATCCATGTAAAAGGCATGAAATCAATGGTGCTAAAAATTGATTTATCTAAGGCATATGACTGTGTTAATTGGACATATTTATGGGTAATTGTGTCTAAACTGGGATTTTCAGTTCCTTTTATTACATGGGTAATGAGCAGCATTTCTACAATTTCTTTTGTTGTACTCATTAATGGGGTGGCATCCCCATTTTTTAGATCGAGATGGGGGCTCAGACAAGGATGCCCCTTAGCTCCTTTACTTTTCCTTATTGTGGTTGAAGGTCTGAGCAGGTATATTCTTAATGCACATCATAATGGGGTTTTTCAGGGTATCTCCTTTGGTAATGATATTATTATTTCTCATATTTTGTTTGTGGATGATATTATTTTGGTTTCTGATGGCTCTGAGCAGTCTTTATCAACTTTATATGAGGGTTTGAAGGTTTTTTGTAATGCTTCTGGTATGATTATAAATGAGCACAAATCATCCTTTTATTATTTAGGAATGGATGAATCTGAGTTGATTACAATTCAGAACATTTTTTCTTTTAATGTTGATAAAATTGATGCCGGTATGAAATATCTTGGTTTTCATTTAAAACCATGCAGATATTTGATGAAAGACTGGGATTGGCTCATATCAAAAGTGGAGAGGAAAATCAAGAATTGGAGTTTTAGATGGTTATCTAAGGGTGGAAAACTCATCTTGGTAAAGTCGGTACTTGAGGCCATACCAGTGTACTGGATGCATTTTTGGATACCTATGGGTATACTTGACAAAATCAGGAAGATCTGTTTCAATTTTTTATGGTCTGGTAAAAATGAGACTCTTGGACTTCACTGGTCTTCTTGGAAGGTCTTGGCCAGTCCCAAATATTTGGGAGGTTGGGGCTTGAAAATACATGTCTTATTTGCTAAATCTCTTGCTGCTAAAAGTGTATGGAATTTGATAAATGGTACAGGACTGTGGGTGCAGATAGTAATTCAGAAATACATTGCACCCTTATCTTTATTAGATTGGATAATGGTTGATGTAAAGAAAAAGAAAGGTATATCCATATGCTGGAAAGCGATCCTCTGGTCCTTTGATCTTATAGGACAGTCACTTGTGTGGAGAATTGGGGCTGGGACTGAGGTACGTATTGGCATTGATCCTTGGCTTGGGTGCAAATGGAGGCATATTTTACCTAATGCCATGATTGATAAACTCCATACAGTTGGTATATATTTTTTAAGGGACATTGCATGTTCTAGTTCAACATTACTACAGGATCAGGGCTGGCTTAACGCTGATCTTTTTGGTTTTGATGACCAAGAAATTACTATTTGGAATTCTTATATCACTTTGTTGACAGCCAGCCATGCTAAAATCACAACTGAGGATGACAAGCTGATCTGGAGTCTGTCCAAAACTGGTAAGTACAGACCAAAAGCTGGTTATTTTCATCTTATTCTTGACAGAAATGAGATGGAAAAATCATGGTGGTGGAAGTGGTTATGGAAGCTTACATGTCCACTAAAATAAAAAATTTACTGTTGGTTTTTATTTTCAGGGAAAGCACTTACATGGGATATACTTTGTAGGAAAGGCAGAGAAGGACTGGGCAGATGCTATTTGTGCAATAAGGAAGCTGAAACAAACTCTCATACTGGTTTTGATTGTTCTTTCACGAGGAGAGTTTGGTCAGAAATTGAGTTTTAGTTAAGATATAATAATTTCTGGAATGGGATATCTGTTTTAGATTGTGTGCATAATTGGGTTGTTCATGATGAGCCCAGGTACAGATCTTTACCTATTCTTGTGTCTTGGTTTATTTGGAAGGCCTGGAATCTATGTTGTTTTGAACATATTCAGCCAAAAACCTATCTAGTTACCTCTTTAGTTTTGGGTTTAATGAGTGTTTATCCTTTGGATAACAGACCATTAAAGATTAGAAGGATTGTCAATGAGCAAATTGATAAAGACTCTCCTTGGGGATATTTTGATGGCTCAACTACGGGATATCCTTAGATTTGTGGGGCAAGTGGAATCCTGTATTTATCTGAGGAACATTCATTTTCTTTGTTTGTTGGTTTGGGGTTGGGCACAACAATTATGCTAAGCTTTTAGCCTTAAAATTGTTGTTAATTTTGGCTTTAAAGCAGGGTGTTCAAACTATGCAGATATTTGGTGATTCACAATTGGTGATAAATTGGGTTTCAGGTAAGTTCAGAATAAATAATATTCATCTTACTCAAATCCTTCAGGAGGTGATTAGAATTTCTAATTTACCGGAAAAAGTCGAATATAAACATATTTATTGTGAAAGGAATTCAAAAGTTGATGCTTTAGCTTCTACAGGTTCAAATGTGTTGGAAGGCCATTGGAAAATCCTAGAGTACAGAGGGCCTGATACATACGAGACTTTTCGGATTTTTTAGACTTTTTATGAATGAAGGGGGGGAACATGGGCCTTTGGAGGCTTATGTCTTTCTGAACAGGCTGAATATGTTTCAGTTTTTGGTTGGTAAATACTGTTTTATGGACAGACTTGATAGTGACAGTTAGATGATAAAGTATGGGAGTTTTTGGACAGATTGTAATGATGGCTGTAACACGGTGATTGAGCAGTTTTTTGGCTATGATGGACAGACTTGATAGATGTCTATGATAGTATGATTAACTATGGGAACTATGGACTGATATGTAAATGATAAACTTATGACAGTTTATTAAGGAGTTTAAGCTTTTTTTAAAGACTTATTTAGATGAAATATAAATCATACATAGTTTTTTATTAAGGCTGTAATATGTTGTTATACATATGGATTTTACTACTATGTTAAATGATTCCTATCATTGACTGTAGTTGTAATGATCTTTGGTTTGTTATTAGATATAATTTGATTTTGCAATCAATTATTATCTTATGTAATTTCGCATGGTATGTGCAGAATTTTTTTGAAGTAATGGACACTTATCTGTATAAGATAGTGTTTCATCTGAAAAGTGTAATTTGAATAAAGTTACGATTTTTTCCATAAAAAAGAAAAAAAGATTTCAACAACAATTCCAATTTTAAATATCTCATTCTCTCACATTAAATATTATACTCTTATAGATTGAAATTTCATAGAATATCCCCAAATGTCAACAACTTGATTAAAACCAAAAAATGGAATTGCCATCATATCACAACAATATTGAAAATAAATTGGAGTTCCCTCTCTTTGTATCAAGAGTCTTCAAGTAGGAGAGCCAAAGAGAAGGTAAGAAGGGGTCTCGTGGAAGCTTCAAGTCTTAAATAAATAAATAAAGGTAGATGTGCACAAGGACAAGTCGAGGATAGTGGAACCACCCTTGGCATTAAATCTGCCCAAAGCTACCGTGCAACAAATCCTATTTGTATTCGAATTAGTCTAGAAAATACAAGGCATCTGTAGATTAATCTTTATTATTTTGAATAGAATATTCTTTATACAAAAATTTATTTAACAACGTAATATTTTATGGAGTGAGAACATTCCTTAACCATTATTATAGTAAATGTGAGTGAGCATTAAAACCTATAACCATAGTTATATGTGCAATATACATTCAGACTAAATAGTATGCAATTTTGTGATATGAGTTCATTGTAAAAAAGCATGAAGGATCATATTGGCACTATTAGGTTATGTATCATATTCAGTTTGAGGTTATGTAGCATATTCAGTTTGTTATACAAATTTGAATTTAATTTGGTTTTTAATTTAGATGTTTATGTATTTACTTTTATATATATATATATAATAAAATGTCATATATAATAAAAGAATGTTATAAAATAATAATTAATAACATAATAATAATTAATTCAACTTCAATCATTTAGTTGCATTAAATAAGGTTGCTTTAAAGATTGTGAATATATTAACAATCAAAATTTTACATAAACATATGGCAATGCCTATTTGTCATTATGAAACAAATTACATTAATAACATCAAATAAGGTTATGTTTAAGAGATGCATAGACATTTTTAATTGAAAAAAAAACATGAAAATAATTAATAATATAATTCATATCTTCGCTTATTTTAACATTGAACATAATATTGATATATGATTTCAAAGTAGTCATCATTTTTGTTTTGTTTGTTTTGTTGAGAGAGTTAGAAAATGATCACTCCTAAATTAAGTGAAATAAAGAAACTTATAATTGGGTGTTAAGGTAAAAATGTCTTGTAACTATATGGTATTGAATTTTAAAACTTTCATATAAAAATAGAACATTGTTTTAAATAATTTTAAAACTTTCATATAAAGTAAAGTAAATAGTATTAATTGAAACATTAATTTTTTACTTCTTGAAATTATAATGACATATTATCTTGATAATAAGATGAGATAGTCTAACTAAAGCCCCTTATGCCACATTAGATTTACCAAAATGAAATGGAAGATCATTAAAAAGAATTGGAAAATATTGAATGAATGATCTTTTATTATAAAGTAAATATAATTAATTATTATATAAATGAATGATCTTTCATTATGAAATAAATATAATTAATTATTATATAATTATAATATAAAATAAATTAAAATATAACTTTTTTTATTTTAATAAAAAAGAGGATGAACTCAATTATATTATAAAACTTATGATTTTATTTATGTAAGTTTGGACCAAAAGACAAGTAGAGTCACCATCACTAATATTCATATTAAGAGATAAAGTAACATTAATATACCATTTAATTATAAATATTTAATATATAATTTTTTATATATAATAAGTAAATTAACATTTAATGAGTTATTTTTTTAATCCATTCTAAATGGACCCTTCCTTATGGTATGCTTTAATTAGGAAGGTATTACTATTATTTAGTTGATATTATCAATAAATATGTTGTTATCGTTAATGGATTTATTTTATTAGGTAATCAAAGACTTGAAGCTCATTAGAACATTTGGAATGGAATTCCTACTAATGATGAAATATGTTAATGATCGTTGTAGTAGTAGCCATTATATAGGTCAAAGCATTAAATATGACTAACACATCTTGCATCCACATTCCACATGTTATAAAGTCATTATCAATATTGCAATATTGTACCACACTCACTAAATGGTAACCTAATGTTCTTCCATGATCATACAATTTTATCTCTTGTTAGTCACATTAATTCTATACTTACCAAAATCTAGTTCATTAAGACATATAGATTATGTGCAATATCTCTAGAATCTAACTCATATTCCTTGAATTGTTACCAATAATTCATAAGCCAAAGAAAATAGTGATTAACATAATTATTTTGCATCTTCTCCTTGAGTGTACCAATTTTTTTGAGTGTAGCAGAAGCATCCACGATGAACCCCACAAACTCGCCCTCCCTAGATTATAATACAACTTGTGAATGGTTTTTGTAGCTAGTACTAAGTTTGGATAGTGTATTTTGTCATTATTAGAACTCTAGAAAACTATTGTGAGAATAATCACAACTAACCCTTTTATGGCACAACATGAAGTTGTCTTCAACAAAGATTTGAAGGATTAAAATGTTGCATTTAATGCATTTAAGAATAGGCTAACCACATCCACACCATATTGGTTTAGCATTTTAGTTAACTTTAGTAGAAAACCCTTACATGAGCTCTTGAAATAATTGTGGATGCTTGCAAACCATGCTACCCTTGTTGAAATTAGTACTAATGCTTTATTTAAACAAGGTGAAGAGTTATTTTTTTACATATTTATATTCCAACTAAGAACTTGGATTTTTATATCAGAAATCTTATTATAAAAAAATGGTTGTGTGAATGATAGTGATGTAGTTGATATTAAATTTAGGGCATGGATGTACCATATGACTAAAGGCTTTATGTTTTCTTTGGAAGTTCTTGAAATAATACATAAATTAAATTTATAAACTGAAATGCATTCTAATTCCTCGTTCAATAAGAATGCATGGCTCTTTTATGATATCCTCCATTCAAATCCGACAAACATAATATATTTACTTATAAAGTGCTAACTTGAATGTAGGCATTGAGATAATAATGGTCCATTAACAACTTCATTGATTCATATTGTCTATGATCTTTATTATGTCTTATTGAATAGGTCATGTCTTATCATAAATGAAGGAATAATTGATCATGATAATAATTTACAACTTCTTATAGTTTTAAGTTTTCTTTTATATGACGGTTAAGGTGGTGAATGCAATTGAAGATGAAATTAGAAGGATAATTGGTGGTTTTACATGTAAACTTATAATAATGAGGTTCGACAAAATTATGAGATTTGGTCATGATGATAAGGGAATACTTTATTGTAGTGTAAGCTTGCGTATGGTAACCTGTGCTTCTTGATTATCCTTATATTTTTTAGTAAGTTATTAGATATATGACTTATTATTCTGAGATGATGCTTAGCATCTTTTGTATTTATAGTATAAGATATTGCCACACATTATGGTTGTTCCTTTATAGGATGCCACTTATGAGGATACCGTCATATTTTGATTTGAAATGTTATGACTTATGGATATTTAGAATTTTTTGTTATTTTATGTTAACATACAGATTGCACTTATTTATATCATGTTGTTTATACTGATTTTTTAAAATGGCACCTTTTATTAAGGGAAATCATAAACTATTAGTAATGGCATGACAATATTTTAAGCTTTAACTATTACATAACAATATATTGCACATAGTTATGATATGATGTTTTCAACATTGCATATGGAGAATGATGATATGGTTGGTGATATCCTATTGTTGTATTGACATTATGAATGAAATTGTGCAATAAACGTTGATTCTTGACAAGTATTATTGACATGTCAAAATTCCATACTTTAAATGTTTAGTGTTACATCTTATTATTTGATGAGAAAATGTGAGAATGAATATATTATATTGGCCTACAAGATGAGTACTAATCACCGTCTTGGTGGAGAGTGAAGATGTGTTCCTTGATTTTCTTAGTAAATATGATGTGATGCATTAACTGCTCTAGCTTTGTTGATACAATATGATCACAAAGCAAGTTGATATTGTATGTGGACTCGTTTCACGATGATTAATGATTGACTATATGATTATGAGTGGAAATTTTACAAGAATCCTACTCTAGGACCTCTAAGGCCAGGTCATTTTAGAAACCACGATCTCGTGGGATCCCATAACCACGAGGGAGTATGGGTTGGGGACAAACTCACTCATTAATACCTTTCCAGCTACTATTATGATGCATGGTCAATCAAATTCTTATGTGATCGATGAGGTGAATAGAGGAAACCAAAATTCTATATAGTCGATGAGGTCTAATACTAGAAGCCCACGGCGTGAGGTGCACCAGCCGTAAAGGGAGGTATATGGAGAAGGATTTCTGATGCCTAGGGATAATTTCCTTGGAGGGACATGGAGGGAGTATAGGATAACCTTTTAAGATGCTTGATTTACCAAAATTCGATGCGAATGATGAGGTGACCAGATGTGACCAAAATCCAACGCGTTCGATGGGTCAAAATAGATACTAAAAATAGACCAAAATCTAGTGTAGCCGATGAGGTCCATAGATCGGTTTAGCAGTTATGTTAATCGTGAAGGTTATGATTCCTATTGTATTGTCTATAGACAGGTTGCAGTAGAGTGCTTGTGCCATGGCGAGTGGGACCATTCGGAGTGTTGGATTGGAGGGTTATGGAGTTTGCTTAGGTAGTATGATTCTCAAGGAGAGGGTGAGAAAGGAATGAGGGAGTTTTGGCGGGAGTATGTTATGTCTTTCTACCTCATTGAGTTGGTTTTGATTTATTATATATTTATTCTTACCATTTATGTCATGTTTATGAAGTGTATGGTGAAGTTAATACATAATTTGTATGAATGGATGCATATTAGATCCTAGGTAACTAAACAAGAGCATGTTGTAATTAGGGTGGTGAATATATTAGTGACAGAGGAAATTATTGGGTGTTGGCCACATGTAAGAATATTCATCTTCACAATAGTATTACACACACTATATTATACTATACTAATTAAATGAGTATTGTACTATGTTTTGATATTATTTTGTGTTGTGAACTTTTATTTGTGGGAACTTAACTTTAGGGTGAAGTTTCCCGAAGGGGGAGATTATGTAACACCACTAAAACTAATTAGAGATAAGTATTATTAAACCTAGATTAGCTAATAATGAGATATTAATATTATAGATAATATGCACTAAGGGGTGGATTAGTTGGTTGGATTCTAAGTTTAAATATTGTTGATATTAAGGTCGAAGGTTCAATTCTAATGAATCCAACTCCTTGGGTCCTTCGGGGTTAGTCTCCCAAAACTGGAGCTGATAGGGAGAATCCCCTTTGGGTGGGAACCCTAGAATTGTTACTATGGATGTAGCAAGCCCTGATCACAATTTACAAGGTTGTGAACCATGCGTGTATATATATATATATATATATATATATATATGTATGTATGTATGTNATACATACATACATACATACATACATACATACATACATACATGTGTGTGTGTGTGTATTAGTTTCATAAATGATAAATGAAAACCAGTAAAGTTTAATTAACAAATAAAACTCAGTTATGTTTACTAAGCATGATTAATAAAAGGGTAATGTGCATGGAGGCCATGTGACCCTCATGTAAGTTTATTTAAAATTAAATAAATTATTGAATTTCTTGCATAAATGGGGTAATTGGGGGTTGAATATAGGTATTTTTGGTTCGTAGGTTTTATGTTTCTGGAGGGTTTTGGGAGCTAGGTGGAGATGGATGTTTGGAGGCTGAGGGCACTATAGGATCATGATTGTGATGTTTGGTTGGAAGAGTATTGCTAAGTGAGGGATCAAGGGCTCTTAGTCTATGACTAAGGGGTTGGTTTGGAGGAGAGTAGTCCCCCTACACGTGTTTTATTGAGGAACAATGATCAAGTTGATGGACATCATGTTGGATTCAAATGTGCAATTATAAGTCTAACTTACGGGTTTATGTATGTATTATTAATTGTTCTTCGTGTTAAATTTTGTGAAGCATAGGATCATCAGCCTGAATGAATTCAAATGGAAGAGAATGTTGCATAATAGAGAGAGGAATTTAGCAATAGACTATTCAATTAATCAGACAAAATTGCACACACATGGAGACAAAGTTGGAATAATTTGATTATATTCATGAATCAGTAAATAATATGGAATACACTGGTTGTACATATAGGATAATTTGAATGCTAAATATAGGATTCGAATATACCAACTCAGACTGACTCTGGAGCTAACTCAACGTGGAAAAATCACCACTGGAGCTCACTAATGCAACTTTAGATAACTAACTTAGTATAAAATTAGTTAGTTGATGAGGGTAGGTGAGAAAGAGTGCTTGCACGCCATTCAATCATGTAAAATGGTCCTAGGATAACTGATTGTGATCTAACTAATAGTAACTGTAGCATAACTGAACATGACTGCTTACCTACCAAGTTCTACTAAAGGAGATTGTTGGTGGCACTCAGAGTGGATTCCTAAATTATAGGGATTGGTGGCTCCTAAACTCATGCAATCAGGTGCAATAAGTGGCATATGTCCCCTAGGTGTGTCCACTATGCACTAGTGGTGTGATGAAGACCTCCTAAGCTAGGGAAATAGATAATTAGACTATGTGGTCAAAGGGATCATTAATAATAATCCTAACACCCCCCCTTAATCCTAACTTTGGACAACCTAAGCCCTGTAAACTAAGACCAAAGGTCACCCATACAATCTAAATGGAAAAAATAATAATAATTGCTTAATACAACCAAGGAAATGTGGAAAAAATCATGGGAACCCCCCCCACAAAAAAAGGCAGGTAGAATCATGATCAAGCTTCTATACTTAAGAGAAAATAATTCTTCTTGAGAAAAAACTTACAGAAATATTACTGCAGTTTGCATCTCTATGGAGCGATAATGCATAATGATGGTTCTTGTGTGCACTAGTATACTGGGACTGTGCATGTGAACATTTCCATCTTCTTCCAATCCGATGATAGATAGGAGGAGGAATGTTTCCTTTTTATCTTCTTTCTTGAGGAAGAGTGGCATGATCCACTTTGTTCTTCTATGAGCAGTCTTGTTGATTAGTCCTTACCATCATGTAGCATCTCACTGGGAACTTATTGCTCCTCTCTGAAGGAAGTGAACTTGCTTGACATAGCGCAAGGTTCTCTTTCTGAAACTTGGATCTTGTTCTCCTCATGTCATATGGTCATGTTCCTAGCTATCTCAATAACCTTTTTTGCTTATTTAGTCCTAGGATTGGGAGTACAGATTGGATTTGGATCTAGATCACTATGAACTGCATCTTCAATTTTATCAACTGATTCAATTGAGTCCTCTACTTCGGATTCTGAATCTGAAACACTAATGGAAAAATTATCATATGTAAAAGGAGTAGATAGAATGGTTTTACGTCCCCTTTCGAATGGTAGCTGAGACTGTACTGGATCTGAGTATGGAAGAAAGTGTGAGAATTCATATGCCTTGGAGGCATGGTTTGCAACACCCTTCGCTATAATCTTCCTAGCTGAGATATATGAGATCTTCACTGAGTCAGGACCAAATACCACTCGCTTTGGTGGGCCAGTATGTGTCATCTAGTATATAGATAACGAATTTAGAGCTAAAGAGGGCACATAGAGTACATCTTTGAACATTCCATGTTTTAACTTGATAAAACCCTTTCCTTCAACTCCAATTTGGGTGTCATCACCCATGTGAATACTATGACCATCAGTAGTTTGTAATGAAGAGAATGATTCCCTAGATGAAACCATATGATTGGAGGCTCCTAAATCAATGAGGAACGCACGTAATTTTAAACAAATAGACTTTAGTGCATGGAATCTCTCATCACGATCTTCAATCATTTCTCCAGAGTTGGTCTTCCTTGCGCCTTCAGGTAGGGAAATGTTGTGTTTCTCAAGGATATTTTCCATTTGATCAATGGTCTTCTTCATACAATACTTCTCTGCATGGTTACCTTTATTATAGTAAGAGCATTTTCCCTTCTGATGTTTTTCCTTCCTAGAGCTTGAGGCTTCAAGTGTTGGATCAAACTCATCTTTTGGTTTAAATTTAGTGTTTCTTTTCCCTTTACCTTTATGCTTCCTTCTTTCTTGTGCATTCCTTTTCTCACCAGCTAAGAGAGCTTGATTTGGAGAGGCTCTAAGAGCTCCCATTTGTATCATATTGTCTTCCTCTTGGATTAGAGACTCTATGAAAGCATCAAGAGATGGCATTCACCAATTAGGAGTAGTCAATCTCCCATAGTGAAAAATAGAGAAAAACACAAAGAATTATGAGCTAAGTTTGCTCAGTATGGAGAGCACTAATTGCTCATCCTTATTCTCAAGCTCGCATTGTTTGCATTGCATGACCAATGATTTGAATTTAGTAAAGATATGTTGAATAGTTTCGAAGTTGTTG
This sequence comes from Pseudotsuga menziesii, assembly GCA_001517045.1. Lineage (NCBI taxonomy): Eukaryota > Viridiplantae > Streptophyta > Pinopsida > Pinales > Pinaceae > Pseudotsuga > Pseudotsuga menziesii. Next base: position 58,231 of record LPNX010498005.1, read on the forward strand.
GGTTGTAGTGACATCATCTCATTCTCTAGGATATGGCCCCTCAGCTCATCCTATTTTCCAAACAAGGATTCGATCTTATCCCATATTTCTTTCAGAGTTCTGAGTCCCTCAAGGTAGAACAACAGCTCCCTAGATATGTGGATGCACATGAAACCGAAGGATTCATCAAACCTATTCATAAAATTGGATTTCTCAATATGATGTTGGGGTTCAACTTATCTTCCCACTGTCATCCTATACATGCATTTGTTACGTAATAAAATCTGCATGTCTACTCTCCATTCAAGGTAATTTAAAGGAGTAAGGATCCTAGGAGCGAGAGCTACTGAATTCTCCATTTCATAGTTGTATTGATCAACAAATATTTAGAAATTCTATGAATGTACATGCAAACCAACTCAATTCAAATTTATGTTATCTAAAACACCCTTCACTTCGACATGTGCACTTTTTCTGAGTCCGTCACACCTTGATAAACTTCTATGGATGAACCCAAAGGGAGCAATGGAATTATTCCATGAATTATGTGGAAACTCAACTGCTTCTGGTGCAAGCATGGAAGTTTCAGAGGTTCGAGGAAAGCATGGATACCTGCTCTAATAGAATGTTAAATTTTGTGAAGCATAGGATCATCAGCCTACATGAATTCAAATGGAAGATAATGTCACAGAAGAGAGAGAGGAATTTAGCAATGTGACTATTCAATTAATCAGACAAAATTGTACACACATGGAGACAAAATGGGAATAATATGATTATATTAATGAATCAGTAAATAATATGGAATACATTGGTTGTACATATAGGAGAATTCAAAAGATAAAGATAGGATTCGAATCTACCAACTTAGGCTGACTCCAAAGCTAACTCAGTGTGTAAAAATCACCTCTTGAGCTCACTAATGCAACTCCAGATAAATAACTTAGTATACAATCAATTAACCAATGAGGGTAGGTGAGAAAAGGAACCCACACTCCCTTCAATCATGCAAATTGGCGCTAGGCTAACTGATTGTGATCTAACTGATAGTAACTGAAGCATAACTGAACATGATTGCTTACCTACCAAGGTCAACTAAAGGAGAATGTTGGTGGCACTCAGAGTTGGTTCCTAAAATATAGGGATTGGTCCCTATGACTTATAAACTCATGCAATCTAGTGTAGTAAGTGGCATATGTCCCCTAGGTGTGTCCCCCATGCACTGGTGGTGTTATGAATACCTCCTAATCTAGGAAAATAGAGAATTAGACTATGTGGTAAAAGGGAGGATTAATAATAATCCTAACACTTCTATATATTTTACTTAATTTGTTTAGTCAATTTTGTATAGTAGAAATAACAAGAATTATAACTTACTACAACTGATTTCCTATTTTAAGTTAGCTATAGTTAATTTCTATAGTAAATTAGTAAGAACATTCTAGATTGATTGTATGTATATTTTACATTGTTTTTCAAATTAATCTCTTCCTAGTTAAGCAGTTGGGTCTCTACACCTTTCAATGTCAATGCACTCCTCACTTCATATCCCTCGAGAATAAATTCAACTGAACCTCAAATTCCATGAATCCTCGCACTTCTTCATATTTTCATCTAAAGACACTAAATCAACACACTTTTATTATTACAATACATCAAAAAACAAATGGTGGTGATGTCAATAAAAACCAAAAACAAACGATACGGGGTTTTTTCTTATAACCCCGAGAACAAGCCCTAAGGAGATACTCAAGAATCCATGGATGACCAAATCAAAATATAAGGACACAACTAGAAACAACGTTCAAGAGTTTGTGTGTCGAGATCAAATTTGAGGAAAGAGGAAATAAAATCAAGACTGACACAAACATGAAAATTGAAGTTGCATACCCAACCTTAGACCCTCCATGCCTCTAGGGATATCCAGGAAGAGGAACTCCACATGTAGGAATATCATGAATAAGAATATTACCATTAGTAGGAATACACTCAGATTTTCTTTTCTTTTTTTTTACAAAAATGATTGAATTTGTTGATGAGGCCTGAAAAAGATTCATCGAATTTGTACAAAATTTTCCTCACCATTGTTTCTGAGGAATACAACGGATACAATCTTAATTATGGTCCTCCAAAATGTATACTTGCACCAAAAAACAACAGTTCCCAAACTACTATAGATTTTTACAAAACATCCTAAAAGAAAAATGAAAAAAAAAACATAACAGAGGATTCAAACTAAGAACATGTGTCACTTTCTAGAATTTGAGTATCTTGATCTGAATATCCAATGTCCTCTAAGGTGTTATCCTTATCGCAAGAGATCTACCCTCTAAATTCTCAGACGCTTCTAGATAATCATCTATTTCCACCTCATGAGTGCCTTGCGTTTCTTCAGGGGTAGCATCAAATATAAAAAGACTATATTTAGGAGATTCTTCTTCCATAGAGCTAGACTTAATATCAACTTGAGTTTGCATCACAGAATCATTAATATTCTTTTCAAAATATTTCATGATAGAACCATCATCATTTTTATCATCTTAGTTTTCATCAAGCCTAGAGTCGTTTCCTACCAAAAGGTCATCATGATTTAAAACTGCTTTTTGAATTTTCATTCAACTAGTCGCTACACACACGAACAACCCCTTCAAAAGAATCTAAACGAGCATCAAGCATAGAGGTATAATTTGTGATATGACAAACAGATTGTTCAAAATCATGAATTCGATAGTCCACAACTATGACAAGCGACGTGATATACTATACTATTGAGATTAATCCCTCCATTTGAGACCTCATCCCTCTAAGTTGAGCCAAACAATCGAGAATGTTGTCTTGCAAGGTACCAATTATTCCTGAAATCTCTTCCAAACTCTTCTCAACACCCATTCGATTAATGATATCCTTAGGAACACACTAAAATATTACAAAGTGTCTAGTTTCCAAGATAAACAAAGAGGCTCTGAGTTTCCTTACCCACAAAATTTTCAAAGAGTATTCCCTTAAAAGGCTAGAATATGGGACTATTCCCTAATGTACTTAGACCAGTAACCTAAAAAACATCGGACACAACAATTTAACTGATGGAAGAAACAAAATTCCAGAGGCATAACCATTATCAAAACCACAGTACCTATAATTAAGAAAAAGACTCAGGTTTTTCTATCCAACAAACAATAAAACAAAATCTCTGAAAAAACACAAGGCCCACCCTACAGAGATAGGGCATTCAATATCCCCAAAATCCTCTTCCCTGGACACTAAACTAACCTTTAAAAAAAGGAAATAATAGAAAGGAACGTAACCTTGAACAAAGAATATATGCTTAATTCATCTAAATTAATACCAATTTCAACAACAAAAACAACATTACTTCCATCAACAACCACAATACAATAAAATAAATTATCATTCATCAATATAAGGAAGAATTCAAGAAATTCATCAACTAAGAATGTTCTTCTTGCTTGATTAGTGCAGGCATCCCAAACTCTCCAAACCATATAGAGCAAATCAAAGTGGCAATTTCCACTTTCCCACTCAGCCAAACCAACACTGAATATAGATAAAAGCCACACTCCCAAAAAATAGGAGGCGGTTAAAGGTCGCAAATAAATCTCCACTATTCCAGGGTTGGAATCCATAAAGAATAAAATCACTTCACTGTTGAGAATAATTCGAACATGGGAATGAGTATTGAAGCTTGATATTATAGAAAATAATCCTTTACCTTGACTATAATTGAGCCCAACGACCCAAAGCACGTGAGCATAATGAACATTAACGCCAGAAGAGAATTCCATAAACCAATTGTCCAAAGTCAATACTACCATCAAATCAAGCCTTAAAGATTTGTGGAATACCAATCTCTAAGGAATGATAAGAAAACAAGAGGGTCTAAAGAACAACATGACCAACAAGGTTATGGAAGATAACCAAATTTGTAAGCTCCATTGTCTATTGAAATCCCCTTTGTCAAGCAAGAAGCGAGATTATCCAATGAATCAACTTGAGAGTTGTGTTCTCTTCGAACATGAAAGAGCCAGGTAGAGGGGATTTGAGAAAGAAAACAAATTATCCCTAAATGAAGGCGATATTCAGTTGAATCCTTCAACTTCTGTGGATGTCTTGCTTGAGAGATGAATATAAGGGAGTATCCAATTATTATAAGAGAGATAATTCCAATTGTGATGTCATGCTGATACCAATTGTTGATTAAGTTGTCATTGATGCCAACAGTACCAGGTCATTGATGCCAACAGTGAGTCTTGGTGCCCCTTGTGGAGCCCCTAAGGGTTAATGATTGGTTTGTAGTTGTCTGTGTCAAGAGGAGACCTTGTGACTTTGCCCAAGCCCAAGTCTGAAGCCCTTGGAGGCCTTGGGACAATGTCAAAAGCCCTAAACTTCCTGGAGAGTGGTCAAGTGGGTTCAATCAAAATATTAAAGTTAATAAATAAAATTTTTGTGTTAATAAATCAAATATTAAAAAGTTTTTTTTAGATTGAAAAGTCCAAAATCAAATTAAAAAAAAAGGTTTTTATAAATAAAACAATTTATTAAAATAATTTAATAAATAATAATAATTTTTAAAATATTTAAAAATAAATGTTTATTCAATATTAAAATCATTAAAGTAAGGAAATTGTTTATTCAAAATACAAAAAAAAAAATGATAAACATACTCACTATCTTAAGGAAACCATTCATCATTTTCCATATAAAGTGACCTTAGCTTTTTCGATGGAGATGAATGAAGACTGCGATTGCGCATCTAAGCTCAGCGATTTGTTTTGTCTTTGAAATTTACGGTTATTGTGCATGCTTCTGAGAATCTCAGAATTGGGTATGTAGATACTGGTCTGAAATTGAAAGAAGCATATTGGCGACGACTCGGAAACGGACATTGCTGAAAGTCATCATTCTGGGCGATAGCGGATTTGAAAGAGTAAAGAGGCTGGAAATGATCGAACTATTGGCACAGCGGCCTTCTGGAGCTGTTCTAAGTTTGAAACAA